>JAZHYW010008331.1:0-26049 GCA_037355805.1 Ixodes ricinus
GCAAGCTGCGCGCGCGGAAATATAAAGTAAACAATAAAAAACGCAAAAAAACAAGGTACAGAATCGCTATGGAACATTATTGAAAACATCAGTTATGGTGGTTTTAAAATCAGCAGCGTCAGTAAGTGAGAGTACAGATGCGGGAAGGCGATTCCAGTCGACGGAGGGTCAGGGGTAGGAAGGAGGCATAAAAGGTGGAGGTGATGCAGTAGGGGATTCCTACTTTTAGTGGATGATCGGTGCGCGGCGATATGTATGATGGTTCTGAAAATAACGAGGTTCGAAGTGCTGGGTTAGAGTGATAAATCTTGTGAAATAAGCAGAGGCGAGCTATTTTTCTACGAAAGGAGAGGTTAGGCAAATATAGAGACGCTTTCATGGAGGACGCTGGCTGTACAGTGATAGTTAGAAAGTATGAAACGTGAGGAGCGATTTTAAATGGATTCAATATATGATGCTAGGAATACGCCAGGGTTCCAGATAGAGCCTGCATATTCAAGTTAGGTGCGCACTAAAGTTTTATATAGGAGAAGTTTAAGTGAAACAGGGGCAAGGCAAACGTTTCTTCTGAGACAGCCTAATAAGCGAATAGCGTTGTTAGTGATGTATTCGACATGGATGTTCCAGGAGAAATCGTTAATTATATGAACACCGAGATATTTATAGGTTGACCCAAAAAGCAAGGTGGAGTTATTAATCCAGTAGGAGGGACAAGTGTTATTTTGACGGGACACTCTCGTGGATCTGCATTTATAGGTGGTAAGTTCCATAAGCCAATTATCGCACCAGCGGGTGACGTTGTTAATACCGGTCTGAGGAGCAGATATATCAGAGTCGTTAATGATTTCCTTATAAATTACACAGTCATTAACGAATAGGCTAATAACATGAAAAAAACAGATATAAGAGGCTCTCACGAGCACATGTTAATCGAGCATGCAGAAAGCGGTCGAGGCTTCCCTGCATGCGTCCTCTGCTATATCGAAGCCGCTTCCCGCCAAATGCAAAAAGCTCCGATCGAAAAAAAAAAAAAAAGATCGTGCTACGTATGGATTATGTCGACAGCTGCGACGGCCGCCGCGGAGGACGCCGGCGGCAGACGGCCTTCTTTACGTTTATGCGCACACCGTCGACGATGGCGCTCTTTTGATTGAAGGAGATTGCTTTCGCCTTCCCCGTCGAGGTGCCGGTGGTGCCGGGACTCTCCATCGTTGAGTGGCGATGATTCGCCGAATCGGTGCTTGAGCGAAGTAGACTTTCGCGCAAGAGCGACCTCACCGACCAGACGCCGACACGGATCACGAAGCAAACAGAGGAGCGCGCACAGTTCGCGCCAGAGTGTCGAACCGGAACCGAACCGAACCGAAAACCGGAACTGAACCGTTATTTTTAGCCGAACCGGAACTGAACCGAACCGAAATCTTCGGCGCCATCTTGGAACTGGAACCGGAGCTGAACTGGAAAAAGAATATAACGGTAACCGGTTCAAAACGGTTCACGGTAATTTTGTTTTATTATTAGAAAATGAGTATTTGAGAAGTAAAAATTAGCAGCTGCATTTCTATGTAGTGATCAAATTGTCAACTAATTCATTAATCAAGCTACGAATTGCCAATGCTATGAGAAATCCTGTGGGTTTTTCGTGGGCGCTTTTGTATTGGCACTATGATTTATCATGTGTCACGTGGTCACGTGACATCATGGTGCCAAGACATGCTGTCAAATAATGTCACGTCAAGTGGCCCCGTGACGTAGTCACGTGACTCACCACGTCAAGTTGACATAAATTGAGAACGTCACTAGATGTATTAGCGTTGTTGACAGCGTGACGTCACATCTCATCACGACTTCTCACTCGCGAGTCACGTGACACCATGACGTACTCGATTGCCATGAGCCCGAGTCGAGTGCTCGCGTTCTTGACAATCAGCATCGCCAAATATTTGTGTTGGCTCGTGTTCAATCAAAGATGAGAATAGCCGAACTCTAACAATGCCTAACGCTCAACCCATGCTTTATTCTTTGCCAACCGCATCACATGACTGTGATTAACACTGATGGTATACTATAATTAGCTTAAGATCACGTGGCCGTTTGTTTCTGATAGCGGATTGAGAAGAAACAACTGTTTTTTCCTTTATTTTTTTTTTTCGCCCGCCATTGAGAGGAGAGGAAAACTAATGGGCGTTTTGGCAAGTTATCAACGTTCAGGGATTAGCTCTTAGCGGTATTCACTGTAAGTAGAAAAATGTTTGCGCGAACCATTTTAACAAACACATCATTGAGACACCCAGACATGTTTTCGTTGTTGCTGATCTGTGCTCAGAAAGTTGTCCCCGAGAATAGAAGCACTGAAAGGACTAAATGTGGCTTATTAATCAGACGATAAATAAAACTACAAGTGTGTGCGGCAGGGATACCTGAAAAGAAAGATTCTAGTGGCCTCAGAAAGACAGCCGAACGTTGCCAGCCACTCAAATTCTCGCAGTTTTGTTTAAACTTCACAGTTTTTGGGTGCAAAATAAAATCTCTATGAAGAATTACTCTCAACCTCAACAGATGACACGAATAGAATTGTCGAATTGGCACCCCCAAACGGAGGAGTGAGTCCCTCAGAATTAAAAAGTATTCTCTGGAGGAGCACCGTAAAAAGAAAAAGAAAAAAAGAGAGGGGGGGGGGAATTAAAACCATACTGTGGTGTAAAGGTTCCTCTGCTCCGCATCTTCGGCACAGACCAGATGGCGGGATCCCACAAAACTACTCAGTCTGCAAAATCACTCCTGCCAGAAAGCGCGTTTTCGTGGTGCCAGACGTTCGCTCTGTTCCTCACGACGCTGCACCAAGCGAGAATCATTTTTGTGTCTGAATACATGGGTTGCACTGAGCGCGAACCTTCTGTAGCGTGCATTTTGCACAACAAAACTAAATTTTCTAAGCAGAAAAAAATTATTTCAATGATTATTAGCATATAGTGCGCTGACGTCACGTGCAAACCATGTTAAGCAGTTCAGTTTTCTGGTGAAATGTGACGTTCTCAACACAATACATCGTTTCACTTTAAGTGTGAGCATAGCAGAAGTTATAAGAGCGAGCTCCGGGCCTTCAGCTTCCTTGCCAAGTATGCGCGCTCGTGTAGAGCAAGCACTGTTCAGGGCAACATGCTCGCGCTTGTAGCATCGGCTGCGTCTGGACTTGAAAGGGCCTTGCAAATCGTTTTGGGCCATTTTTTAATAGACCTATTGCAGTATTACCCAGTATCAAGGAGAATGCAGGGAGTGGTGTTCCACGCGCCACACGCGCACGCCTTCCCCGTATAAAAGATTCGAAGTAAATAACTAAAATAAAGCGCTGACGAACGCGTGCAAGATGCCATTTGTTTTAGGTATTTGCTTTGAAAGTTGCTACTGCTGACGCCAGCACGTCGGCGCGTGGAACGCCAATCCCTGCATTCTCCTGATGCTTGGGTAATATAGCAAATGGTCTATTTGCATCGCGTTCACTCGAACTAGTGAGTGGGACTCTGGCAACACATTAAACATAAAATAAATAAGAAATCTGATGTATTTTGAAAATTATAGGTGAAGCAAGTTCAGACTTTTGAGCGCATTTTCTTCTGTTGATGGCGTCCTTGGTCTGAACCAATAAAGAACCGAAACGACAAGAGCGTGCGACAACCATGCGCGGTCATCCTAAGTGTTGGAAGTTAACATCCATTTATGAAGATATGAACGCCCCACCAATTTACGGGTGTTCCAAGCAAACATTTGAAGGAGAGTCACGTGCTTGAAAGGATGTCGTCATTATTTGACGCTCTCAATGTCGTCACTGAACGCTCGTGTTTGACACTGATAGGCACGCCTTTCGAAGCACCATTTGGTTTCCTTCGTCCCTTTTCAGTGCCGCTTTAAGCTGAAACAAAGTATAGCAAAATGGGATGTCCAAATTGTAAAGTTGTGCACTAGATATAGCGGTGTCGCGATGACATGTGGCAGCCTGATAAAATATTAGAGCGCGCATGACTGATAAAAAACGGAGTTGTAAAGTGAGGCCCCAAAACAAGTGCATGCAAAACCGAAAATAACTTTAGCCTCCCGAGACAGTATTCTGCGAAGTTTCGAGCTCGTGTAAGCCGATGTCCAAATGTGATTTAAATTAGAAATATATTGTCTTCTTCGAGCTATTTATGTGTAATTAGGAACATCACTGCGCGCATCTTTATTAAAGAAATACGGACCATAACCAACCAAGTCCCGAACAGTTAGGAGCCCAACATTTCAAAACCGATTCGTTTTTTTTTTTTTTTAATTAGGGGCGATTATTTGCACGTGGAGAGCAGCAGCTTTTTTTCCATCTACCGTGTGTCGTCTGCTTCATTCACTTTTTTTTCTTCAAGTGCTCTAGTCCGTTGACATACGCCGATGGTTAAGTGCCTGTCGACCTATTTCACCGGACCTATTGAAACGTCTGGCTAATAACTGTTTAGGACTTGGTTGGTGAAGGTCTGTATTTCTCAAATTTTTGACCCAACCAGACGGAGTTCCTCCAAACGTGTTTACGTTTAACTCATGCATCTCTATACATTTATTTTTGCAGTAAGGCGTCCTGTATGGGATTATTTAGAAGAATACCATTTATCATCACTCTTTCTGCTCATTTCGTGTATTTGTGTTCATATCTATAATGTGAGCACAGAGTCCTTTTGGCATACCACACGACCCGGTGTTTCACACTGCCAAACAGCGAACATAAAAATATGTTTCCGCAGACTCAACAGATGGCGTATTTTTGAGTATCGTCCTCCCGTGTCGGGGTCAAGCGGTTATGTGAGCTTCATAGAGCCAAATTTACCGATGACAATAAAAAAATATTATTGCTGCCTGAGGACATGACAACATAAATAAAGGGACGATCACTCTAAAGATATACATCATAAGTAAATGCACCCCAAAAGTTTATAAAATACGCTCTGCAAATCTCTTCGGCTTTTTTATCCTTGATAGGTACGTCTAAGGTGATTTCGGAGAACCTTAAAAATATTTTTTTTAATCTGATTTAAATAACATATTTCTTCCTGAAGCATATTCAACTTCTCAAACATATAGAAGGCTGTTGCCTCTTTTATGCGATGAACAACAATTTCATGTGTCTGTGGGGTGTACGAAAACAAAGTACACAGTGGTGCGTGGCGGAACCGTATGATGATGGCGTACGCAGACCGGCAGAAAGTGAACAATCAAGTCGCTGCAATGTCGAGTAGAGTATGAAATACTGCTTTGTTCTATTTAACAAAACAAAAACAAAAAATAGCAAGGGTGATGCTTATTTGGCATTTGAGGTTTGTTCTTGACATCTTGTCAAGAACAAACCTCAAACACCAAACTATATCGAAAATGTTCACTTCGGTACGCGCTATTTTAGGCCAGATCCAATTTGAGTACGAAGGTCACACTTTTCTGCATGATTATTCGCCTGCATCACGGTGCTGAGTGTAAACAATATTGGTCAAGAAAGCAAGCGTTGTGATTGCGATCAGTGTTTCAATAAATGAAGACTGAAAGGGTTTGTGCTAAACAATTCCTGACATTTTGAAAATATTATTGCTTTTAGCTCAGCTGGGTCGTCATCATATATATTGTGAAACATATTTTGTAGACTTGATTTCAGGATAGATATGGCGAGTACGTGCCCATTTAATGATTTTAAGCACTGCAATAAATTCCTAAGTTCAAGAGCACAACAAGATTCGATTTTTAATACTGCGACGCAAAGTTGTACCAATCACGGGTATTTTAGGCAACCTACCAGACTGATAACCTTTCGATTCAGGTAAAATATATCCGACTGAGGTTAAAAAGAACAGACGTTGTGTCATATAAGTTAATCTAGCTTTTATTTTACTGCTTCATCGAAATTAAATAACGAAATTTATATTTGGTACCTGAAAATAAAAGTGGATTACACGAATGATAAAAAAGTGTACAGTTACTCGTTTCACAATTAAAATAATGCCTATAGCAAAAAAAAAAATCGGAAAATATATTTTTTTAGTTTAGCGGTTCAAACCGGTTCGAACCGGTTCGTAACCGTTATTTTGCTCCCCGGAACTGAACCGGAACTGAACCGAAAGCCGTGAACCCGAACCGGAACCGAACCGATAAAAATTTCGGTTCGACACTCTGGTTCGCGCCCTCAAGCTTGTCTGTCGTCGGCATAGATAACTCAGATTTAAGAGATGGGGCGACTGCTCGGTCTGTATCATCTGGTTTGTGGGCCGCGTTTTCAAAACTAGCTGGAGCATGCACGGAGTCAACACTCAAAAGCGTTCACCTTCTGCAAACGTGTCCGCCTCTCTGCCCAGTTTCCTCGCCACATTGAACACGCGACAATCAAATGCAGGCGTACCTCTCTTAAATCTAGGCTCTCTCCGTCATCTCCGCCGGCACGTGTCGTTAGCGCTCCGAACGCCCCTATCGGCGTACCACGACGGCTTCTCTGCGTGCGATGCGGTGAAGCCACTTCCCAGATAAGGAGCGGTGAGCAGACGACGTTGCAGAGACTGCCGCCGGCGGCCTTTCCAGCATCTCCTGCGCCCTGTTCTGGGTGGCTTCTAAGACGCGGCAGCAAAGTGCGGCGGTTCCGAGACTTCAATGGATGATGCTAGGGCTACGCCAGGGTTCCAGATAGAGCCTGCATATTCAAATTTGATGCGGAGTTTTTGGATCTTTTTTTTTTTTAAATTCTCACAAATATTTTTTTTTCGCTATATCCGCTGGAGCCGCTCTAATTCCCTCGCTAAAAACGGACACAAATGCATTGAAAAAGTGCAAACGGGAATGAGAAATTGTAATCGCTTCGTTGTAGCCGATATTTCGTTTTAACCGACTTGGTTATAACTGATCTCGACTGTAGTAAATCGTTATTAAAAAGTAGTAAACGTCAGAAAAACGTAGTAACTGCTGTAGTTGCTAATTCTATACTAGCTTTTTTGTAAGAGTGCCGGATCACTTGTGCGGGTGTACATAATGTTTATGCATTCGTGACTTCGAAACTGATTACTTATCATTGTTATTGTGTGAGGTTGATATTTCATTGGCGATCCTCTCGCGATGAGACTATCGAAGACCATCGACTTTCAGCTATCCTTTGTTGGTCGCCTGTCAATATCGCCCGATCAGGCCGAGTTCCATTCGCCCCAAGGAAGCCACACCTTTTAAGTATAGAAAGCCTGAACTGAAGAATTATTCTGCAGATTGTTCAAGTACGCTTCAATGAAGGTGTCTTCCAGTCTTGTATGAGAGGCAATACGCTCCTACCTGTGTCCCGCATTTTATATTTAAAACTGAAGATTATCAAACAATGAACAGATGGTGAAGGGATGCTTTTAATTACCCGAATGGCATCCCAGGAGTTAGCAACCTTGCCAATGTGTTTTTAATAATAATCTTTATTTGGACTCGTTGAGTCTCAGGTGGAGGGACAAAAGGTAAACATTTACCTGACGAGGCTCCACCACCCTACACATTGCTCAGCAAAGAATCGAAAAAGAACAGAAATGAACACAAGTAAAAACGACAATAAATCTTATCAAACAATTTGTCACTGCATGAAGTAGGCACGAAACAATCTTCTACAAAATAGTGAAATATTAAACAACACGACGAGCAAAATACGACTTGGCAAGAGCTAGGAGCTTTCAAGCGAATCAACACGAATAACGGTGGTCACAGCTGATTATACACTATTCAACCCAATGCATATACATAACCAGAACGCTATTGCCTATTGTAAAATATAACGTTTCATGTTACTTTTAAAGGCAATAAAAAAGTAGCATTCCTTATTAATTCAAAAACACTTGGGTGATCGTTCAAAAGCTGTGGTTTTTTATACGCTAGAGCTTGGGAGCCATAATTTGTCCGTATTTCTGGCTTTGTATATATTTCATTTCTTAGATTATATCGTGTTGTTTTAGGGTGGTAGATCTCACAAAATTCATTTTGGTCACTGCTGTACTCGCGGTATATTATAATTGCTAGTTTTAAAATAAAGAGCTCATGGAGACTTAAAATTCGATATCTTAGGAAATATGGGGCAGAATGATCGGTATAGTGAAGGTTTTCGATGCAACGAACAGCTTTTTTTTTGTAGGCCGGACAGTCTATCTAGATTTGTTTTCGTGGTGGTTCCTCAATCAAGTAAGCAATAATGTAAATGAGATTGTACAAGACTGTAGTAGAGTTGGCACTTAAGCCAACGGGGAAGGAGATGTTTAAGTTTAAATAAGATTCCAATAGATCTGGATATACTAAAGCGAATATGATTGATGTGGTCTGTCCAGCTTAAGGTTTCTTCGAACCAGACACCTAAAAATTTTAGGGAGGACACTCTTTCCAATTCTGAGTTTCTAAGTTGTACCGAGAAGCTACTACAGATTTGCTTATGCACAGGCTTGAAAATAACATATTTTGTTTTGTTAATATTTAATTATATATCGACTAAACTCTAGCCACAGCGCAAGTTCGCGTAACCAAATGTTTAATAAACCTTCTGTTACACTAAGTTTGTTTGTTTTTACCATCTTCTAGGATCAAGAGGCTCTTCGAGGAGGGCTGGTACAGAAATGGATGGATGACAGTCTCGGAAACTGGAAGCACTGTGTACAAAAAGGAAGCGGCTCTGAAATGCGGAACATCGGCCTCGATGACTCTGCATCTTGGTTCATTCTGTGGGTGATAGTCCTCAGCTGTGCCAGCATTGTATTTTTTCTCGAGATCTGGTGCGCCGTCTTGGCAAAACGAAACAAGAAGTAGCGATACAAAAATTCCCTTCAACTTCCGATATTGTTGTTTGGTTAATTTAGGCTAGGTTAGTTTAGATTAGGTTAGGTTAGGTTAGTTTATGTAAAGTTAGAAAGGAAGGTTAGGTTAGGTTAATTTAGCTGTAAAAGGAGGCAATATTTCACATCCCTGACCGGCTGCGAAAAGAAGCAACCAAAATCTCGCGAATTGTGCGAAGTGGGACATGAGTGCAACTCTGGTATGCTGATAGTAGGGTTTGTTGCTGTTAGTTTTTATCAATAGTGTCGTAGGTTGTAGAACACTTAATAATACACTTCTGTGTGTTACCATTACCTGGGAAGGGATGTATTCAAGCGCACTACAATTATTAAACTGATTTTGAGATGGTCATTTTAGATTAGTTCTCGCTAAAGCACCGTGATTTTCTCCTTATACAGTGTGTATAGTTCATGTTTTCGTCGTCCTCCATTGCACCACCTTCTATCCGGCTAGGAGGACTGTCATTTGGTACATTGTGTCTACACTAATTATGTTCAACCTTATCTCATAGATAAATGTTTGCCCGCTTTGTAAGTGATCAGGTATGCAGTCGTAGGATGTTATTTTTCAGAAAACTACTACTTTCTTTTTTTGTTTCAAAGAAAATTCTACTCTAACGTCGCCAGAATTTATTTACGTTTTGCAATTTACCTGTCTGGCACCCGGATGTGCGTTATGAAGCAATAATTACTGGTTTCATTCTTCATTGACTTAAGCCGGATTTTCAAGAAAAATTCAGACAGAGGGCCTTTAAGATATCCACGACTAAACGCATTCCGAGGAAGGCGCGCAGAGTTGAGAACGTCAAATCGTTCACTGATTCTCTAAAGGCTCTTCCGCGGAACGGAAGGTTTTTGAGTTGCCCATGAAGTAACGGAATATTAGAAGGCACATTCTCCTTGCAGAGTAGAAACTTCTCTGGTATTTGGCTTCTCGACCTATTTATATGCTCTCAGAAATTCACAGGCTTTGCCGTCTCTCATTATGATTAATTATATTACGTCGGAGCTTTTTTCTTGCATCGTTGCAACATTTTAATTTATGTTATACTTCTTATCATACTATTATTTTATGCTATTTCGAAGTCTTTCTTTTGTCGTTTCCTGTGTCTGTCAATTACCTCGATCCTCCCTCGGATGACCATCATAGTAATGCCTCACAATGTATTGAAATAAATAAAACAATACGAAATGTAAAAAAAAAATATAGATATGATGTATATTTACACACCATCAATTTTTCCCTTTCACGTAAAAGGATTAAACGTGGCACTGCCGGGTATGTGTTTTTTTAACCAATTTGCAACGCTAGCCAGAAATATTTCTCCTTGAGTTCGGGTGTATCAGATTTTGTATATTTTCCCATGCAGTGCAGCTGCATATGAAACTTTTTTAGTATATATTCGCAAACGGCTAATAAACGTATCAATGTCAGAGACACTGTACGCTTAGGTTTCATCTTTTGGATTGTAACAGGCTGGACAGGTTGCGTTTGGAAGTCAGAATGCCCGCGCTAGAAAGTGAGCTAGTCGGGATTTATTCGACAAAATTGTATCTCTCTTCCGGCACAAAGAAATGGATCGAGTCAGAAGAACCTCTAGGACCTCCACCGAACTACCTCCTAAGGTAGTAAAAAACGTTTACTTATACAGCTTTAAGAAGGAAGAAAGAGGGAATGAGTTGGTGTCGTCGATGCCTGGACAAATTATACAGGCGTTTGAAACAAAACGCCAGATAAAATCTTTCAAACGATGATTGGAGTCAAGAAGGACATTTGTAATTAGACTCCAATCAACTCAGCCTTTTCAATTGATCGGGTTGTCAGCAAAATGTGAAGACTTGCGCTGTTAACCACGTAATACTAAAGTTCAATAGTTCTTGCTTAAGTCATTAGTAGTACTTGTTTTTGTGTTCTGTACTTTTTGTCCCCCTTACCTAAGGTTGTGTATGGGCCTGTAAGGTATTTCTAATACATGAATAAACTCGGTAGGCTTTTCTTTCGTAATTGTAGATATAAACACATTAATCGCCATGCGCGAATTTTAGCATAAAATGATAATCAAGACGTAATAATGATTCTTAGGGTGTTGATGAGCGTAAATAACACTGTCCCTTTCCACAGTTAAAGGGGAACTTGGCCTATTTTTTTATAGTCTTCGACTTGGTAGTTCGGTTTCCTACCAGAAAATTCGGTCTCCTGCCAGAAAAACTGCTTGAGTTTTTCTGGCTGGAGAGCTCGAATTCCGGTGGTTCTTCATGGTAGCTGCAAGCAACTGGCCCGGATTTCAGGTTCTTCGGGGTGAATTTCGGGGTTTTGTTCTTCTGCGACTCGCTCGTCTGGTGGTTTTTCTGCTAGGATCAAGGTTGAACTTGGTTTAAGGCTCGCCGATGTGCAAGACACGGGACAATCCGCCACCCCAGCTCTGTTGTTGGGCCACTCGGCTGAGGAGCCGTTAGGGTGCACACAGAATGAAGAGTTAAGGGTAAAGTACCCAGTAAATCCCCAGAATATACAGTGACAACCGAGAATGGACTGGAACTTTCCAAAATAGTAAAGATTGATACAAGAAAAGACTGTACCAAGGAGCCACGGCAATATAACAAAACTGACACAACCGAGTCTATCCAAACCAGTAAAGAAGCTGCATTGCTTTAGTGGCGTTATGTCCAAATAAGTTAACTTCTTCGGGGTTTTGATGGCTGCCCTGGCCGAACTGAACTGATACAGATGTGGGACCACTTTTCTGGTAATAAGCCGCTGCAGACTGTCGCCCCAAAACGGCTTGAACGGGTCGGCTGGGTAGGTAACACCTACCCAGCCCACCCGTTTACGAAATGTCCATACAACATGCAATTCGAGTAACGAGTGTTGATGAAACGTTTGTGCCGACGAAACGTACGGCCGACCTGCGGATTCAATACCAACCGAAACACCTGAGCTCCGTGAAAGTGCACGTTTCCGGCGGAACAATTTAGAAAAGAGCAGAGCATCTACTAGCACAGCGTGGGAACTAACAGTTCTACGGTGCGCCGCACAACCAAAGTGAGCCTTCGGTCATTTGAACAAAGCGGCACCACGATTACACACAACCAAGCACGATCCACGCAATTCCGCAGCTAAACTGTGTATTCAAATACATTGTACACGCTTCACTGCAGACCTCAAAAATTCCGATGGTCAACGAGCACAAAAACGTCGCGTTAAATTTATTCTTGCGATATCCGAATCAATCCGAGGTCCGAGCAACGCACAGAACGATGGGATTCTTTCGTGGCAATATCCCCGTCGATCACCAGCGAAATGCACACCGTTCCTGTGTATTTCCAGGTTATACCTACGTGAGAGGCCACGCTGAACTTTGAAGTCGCTTTCGACCGGCTTCATATGACGGCTGCCGCATCTGAAATCCACTCGCTCCAGACCAACGACAACGAACAACGCATCTGTCAAGCTCCGGCCAATGCTCCGGCCAACGCTAACTGCGGCCCAGCTGGGGCCAGTCGCTACCTGGGAGCTGCCATCTTTCCTGTGACGTCCCGTATTTGCTTTGGTCACGTGACGAATAGTCACATTTGCGTACAATGGCAGCGGCCTGTCCGTACTTCCGATTGCAGACCGGAACCCCGGTTTATCGCTCTAAGCCCCTCTAACTCGTTAAACAGAAATCGCTTTTTTTATTAATTTAGGATAGATGAATGGATGAATGCTAACGGCTGTACCCTTTATGACGGGCGGTAGCTTGCGGCACCTAGCCTAGAAATCTAAACACGAAATGTACGATTCCTCCCTCGCCCTTCCAAGCCAATTTACTTCCCTCTGCAGTTTTGTAACTATCACCAGGCGGTGTAGGATATCACCAGGTTGACCTTTGGGGGATCTAATCAAAAGAAACTACCCCCCCCCCCCTGCCTCTTTCATCCTGCGAGGGAGTCTTCAATTCGCCTCTGTGTCAAACCTTAGTCAGCGTTACCCCAGCACACGGGCCCACTGGGAGACAGTGTTGAGACTTTGGGCCGGAGTCACGCGAGAGAGAGTTCCAGTTTTCCTCTGTCCCTCACGGGTGGAACCAGCTGAACTATGAAGGAAGGAGAAAAGACAACCGACCGCTAGACTACCAACTATTTTAAAATAGTTGATAGCCCAGCTGTCCGTTGTCTTTCCCCCTTCCTTCATTGTTCAGCTGGTTCCACCCGTGATGTATATGTTAACCAACTAGCGCAGCTCATCCCCGTAGTAAGTTATTCATCTGTCCCGCCTGTATCCAGCTGTGTTAGTTAGTTGTAAGTCATTAACTTTTTCCTGGATAATTTCCACGAGTCTTCTATTCTTCTCTTCGTTGTTAAAATGCACTTATATTTCATTCTTCCATCTCTTACGTGCTCCGCCTAAACCCGTCGCTTTCTCCGAAAGGGCGGGAGCAAGCCCTATGCACCTCAACACCATGTTCTATTGTGTCGTCTTCCCCTTGGGATACGGCACACCGGATATCCATTTCCTCATACTTTGTCCTATATGTCCTAGCCCTCAATAGTCTTGTTTTAGCTTCAAATAGCAACGAGCTCCCCTTAAATTATCTCGACAATGTTCCTTCTTTATTTCCTACTTCCGTCTCATGTACATAGTTAAAGCTGATTTTCTCTGCATTCTTTCCTCCAACATTTCTTCTCTCGGCTTCTTTTACTTCCTTTTACAGTGGTAGTCCGCTCTGCCCGAGCACTTGACTGTTGATATGTGAATATCAGTTTCGTTCGGCTTGTCGTGTAGTGTTCAGACTTTTCTTATATAGATGCTTATATACCTTTCTCGCCCATCGTGAATCCTCCATTGTGTCCAGCCTTTGTTCGAATTTCAACATAACGATCGCCTCTCTAACCTCGACCCGATGCCCAGCCCATGTCGGCCTGCACTCCTTCATTTGGTGTATTCCGCATGGCCGCCCCCATTGTCAGTCTGCCCAAGCTCCTCTGCTGAACCCGAAACTCAACTGATCTCAAATGTTATGCTTAATACCGCATTACCAAAAGACAACCCCGGCACCATGACTCCTTTCCATTTTCCCTAGCGACTTCATATCAATTGTAATTTCATAGTGCCCTATGCTTCATAATTGCTGCATTTTTTTCTTCTTTAGCGCATTTTCTTTCTGCGCTTCTAAGTATTGTTTTCCCTCATTCAACCATACTCCGAAATATTTATACTTCTCTACGTGTTCTATGCAAAGGTCTTGAATTTCCAGTGGGTCCCCTTCTCATCGCTATAAACCATTATTCCCGACTTGTCGCTACTGAAATTACAGGCCCAGGGAGTCTCCTTCCTCTCCACATATCTTAATCAGCTCCTGTTATGGTGGGGACCCAGTGTTCAAAGCAACGCGTTAGAAGTAACGACGTTACTGACACGCGTTACATTTTTGCAGTGATGCACTAACGTACTTGCTAGAATAAGGGTGATAGCTGGGCTAGTTGGTAATCGCTGCACACAATGGAATTACTAAACAGCGCAAAAGATACAAAATAGGAAGAGACCAACCGGACAGGACAGAGCATTGACTCGCAACTAAAGATTCTTTACTCAAAGAAAAGAGAAGAAAAAAAAACACTCGTTGCTCCACGCAATCGCAGGTGCACACCTTTCAGTTGGTCGGCCCACTCGAAAGTTCTGAACAGGGGCATCGTTCTATCGTGCCAGAGCTCTGCGCTCAAAAACCATCCTACACTCTGGTGGACAGCTTCAAGCTACAGACTCACAGCATAGAGAGCTGGATATCCAACGGCACTACATTAGGTGTGGCAATCACACTGCTGAAGAAAGTAAAGGTTAGTCAGTCTACACAACGGGATGTGGAACGCAAGCGACCTTTGGTTATCCCGTACTTACACAGGGTTTCTCACAATTTAGGAAAATGTTGGAAACCAATATGGAATCCCAGTGGTTTTTTAGCACCACAACAAATGAGCCAAATCTGCTCCAGAGTTAATGCGAAGGCAGAGGGACTCGCAAGGAACAGGGGTAGTAAGAAGCACGTCAGGCCGTTCGTCCCATATTTTACGGGAGTAGTCTACAGTATACCCTCTCGTGCGGCGGCCCCTACGTGGGACAAACGGGACGTGGTTTGAATGAAAGGCTCCGCGAACGCAGGTACTCCCTCGGAGCCACAATGGGAGGACGCCTATTGGTTCGCTGCAAAGAGTGACTGTACGAGGCGTTTTTTAGTGCCAACACCATCTTGGGACGGCAGAGGGACAAAGTGACACGCGAGGTGCTGGAGGCCTTCCACATCCAGAGTAGAGAAGAAGAATGTATCAGGGCAGCATCAGTGGCGTTGTCTGGCAAGGAGCTGGAATTTCTAAATTAAAGAGTGAGGGTCCTATGCGTGCCGTAATCAGCTACCATGGGTGAAATGTGCGCGTGTGATTGCGTGGAGCAACTTCTATTTTTTTCTTTCTTTAGCTTTAGTTGCGTGTCAGCGCTATGTCCTGTCCGGTTTGTCTTTTTCCTTTTTGTATTTTTCGCTCTGTTTTATTCCATTATGTACTTGCTTGACTTTTGAATAACCATCAGGTAAAGCATTTTTGTTACTATTATGTACGATATCATGTATAAAATTATGTTACTCATTTCTTGTTCCTTTTGAATAACTTCTTTTCAGCTACAAAACAAATCCGACAAATCAGTTCGCATTCTGTAAATTCTTGCCATAAAGACCCGGACCTCTCGTGGCAAAACAAATCCATCCCGAACGCGATGATCCGTGGCCGCTTGATCGTTGAAACAATTCGCTAAATCCACACGAAAGCTCCTCGCAAGCCGCGTCTCTCTGAGCGCTTTCTGCTGGTCGTCCTTTTCCTTCTTGACACCCTCCTGATTAGACTACCGACTGAGTCAACTCGTGTATTTTACTAAACATTAAAGTCTATAATATGTCTAGTTTATAGCCGCACGTGAAGGCCGCCGAATTGGTCCCAAGAGAAAGCAAAGCTGCTTCAATTAAAATTTGAGAAAAAAAGGACAAATCTGAAAAAAGAAGACGATACGAAATTCTTTTGCAAGAGCTGAATTGTTGTTGACGTTCGTGTCCGCGGCTTATAGCTGTCAAAAATGTTGAAATTTAAAGGAACGACAAAGTAACGTTCCTTCGTTTTAGTTAAGTAACGGTAGCGGTATTTTGTTACGTTCCCGGGATGGTAACCAGCCTCTCATCACTTGTGCTGTTTTAATTCCCATGTACGTACCAACTCGCCTAAGCTCCAACTAAAGCAAGGTTCCTTTTTACACTCCGTTTACCCTAAACTGACAGGCCAGTGGAATCTACGTGCTCGTTGGACCAATCAGCCGTCGCTCGATGGCCACGTGATGACGCTCTCGCCCATACCCACGCGTAGAGAGCCTCTATTACAGAAAGCTTTCAACTGCTCAATCATGGTTACGTGATTTAAGCGGCGCGTTTGCAGTACTAGCTGCGAGGGGGCGACGAACGCGTTGGTCGACTGCGAGCGTCTCAGCCTTTCCGCTCGCTTTCCTCCTCGCTACGCGACAACGCAGCGCATGCGCACTTGCGACCGATCGCCGTAAGGAGGCGTCCGCCATTATGGTGCAAACGCTCCCCGTGGTCTGAGATTGACCCTCACTTCAATCTAGGCTCTCTACCCGCGCGCAGAGTGCGGGCTCAGGTGATGCAGAGGTGTATTTAGAGAGTTTGGCCATTTATTGGCAAGTGTAGAAGTTAAATGAGACGACGCCATTGGCTGAAAGCGTGCTGTGCGTATTCCAGGGCGTCTTCACAAATTCAAATGAGGCCCACCAGAAGCCAGAAATAATACCCTGGCGGTAGTCGCGAGAAACGAACTTAATAACTGCGTCGGAGTAACCCTCGGTGACTGAAAATACGGTACACGTGATGTTTCAATCACGGTCACCCAAAATCATGGTGGAAGAGCGCGATAGCGGACCGATCGACATAATCCGTACGCCAGGCGCCGAGGGCCGGGAATCTTCAGTCCGAGCGGTCACAGTCTGTTTGAGCAAAAGAGAGTTTTGGCGGCATATTCGTTTCTCGCATCTTTCTGCCTGATCATAATCGAAACATCACGTGCATGCTATTTTCAACTTGAAGGGTTACTACATTTAACTATTTCGCTCTTATAAAAACCGCATATCTAAAATTAAAACTGCTTCTTGCTACCACCGCTAGGGGATCCTTTTCGGCTTCTGGAAGGCCAAGAGAGCATGTCGAATCCTTCTTTTTGTGTCTGGTGCACGCCCTGGCTCTGCCCGCTGCTCGCATTGACCAAACAATCTTTATATACACGGCTCTGAAGTGATATAAGGGAGACGGTTGACCGGTTCGGCAAACCCGTGGCAGCCACCGCCCTGTCAACTTAGGGGTGAATGGAGTATACTTCACTGGTCCCTTTTAATTGTTTCGCTGTTCAGCAGCGCTCTGTCCATGTCTTTCTTCATCCGGTCTCTCGTCCTTTGCGCTGTTTTGTTTCTCAAGTATGTACCAAGTCACCCAAGCTTCAACAATAGCAACGAGTCTCAGTAACACGCTTACTTTTGCGAAAGTAAAAAGTAACTCCATTTCGTTGCTTATTTTCGGTAACGAGCACAACATTGCAGGGGATCTATATATTCATTATAACGTTTTATCAGCCTGAAAAGGACCGGCGAGCACCAAAGTGTGTCACGCACCTGCTCTTCGCGCAGCGCTTGCAACTCAGCTGCGCTACATAGCATAGCTCGAATGTTGTTTGGCTTATGCAGCACCTGGAAGTAAGGTATGGAAGTGTTTGGTACCACTTTTTAGTCGGTTAAAAAACGTTTTGAATGTATATGTGTTTCATAAAACGTATCCCGAGTGGACTGCCGTTTTGAAAACAATTCTGGAAAGCCGTGAGTAAGCTGTTCAGAACATTATACGTATTTTGAAACGACCTAAGTATTGTTTATTTTTTTCTTTTGATGTGATAAACAAAATCGCTGCTTCGCTGCCATCATATCGGACTAAGAATGAATTAGTTCCAAGTTCAACGCATAAAAAGTAGCTTTGATTTTTCCTGTTCTTATGGGGAGAGAGAGTTCATTTTTAAATTATCCCTACGGGACTATATGCTTTATATATGTATCTAAACTATCTGTAACAATAAAATATGACGGACGAATAGGACGGTCGGGTGTGGTGATGGTTTTATGTAAAGCAACCCATAAAACTTATCTTGTGTTAAAACCCGGATTTACCGGCTGACGAGCTTTCGGCTGGCCAGTACATTTCGCAGGAGTAGCATGGAAATCAAAATACCTCCCATTATATTCGACCAATAGGTAATATTAGTAAAGACAAAAAAAAATCAATAAGCCAGGTATAAATAAATTGCATAATATCAGCCAAGAGAAAGCGCGAGTTTAGACCCCAAAGCAAACTACTAGGTCGAAATGGCAAAGCTAGACTTAATGATTTCGAATCCCTGTATACACGCTTCCATTTCACTAGTTACCCGACCGGCGGATGGAGGGCACTGGCGTACTCGCCGCCTTTGGGTGGCTTCAATTGGTTGGTTCCGGATTCAGCGCACTTACGGCTCTGTTGGTGTTTTATGTCGTTTTGGCTTAATTTTGTACAAGAAATGTGTCTGCTGCAACACACTGCCAATAAAACAGTAGTACTGATAAACTTTGTGAACTTCGAAGTGGTTTGAAGTCATAATTGAGGACGTCTTTAAGAACACTTCTTGATGCATCTGGCCATGTTTTCGGGCACGTTCAGCTGTGAAACGACGAAACTGGTGCACGGGGAAGATTTTCATCGTCTACAACCGTACCCAATAATACTACATTTAAAAAAAAAAAAACTTTTTTTTATTTTGGTATTTTTCAGACTCGTGAATTCGATAATGTAAGAAGGTAAATGTACATAAACGATAAAACAGAGTTCAACTACCTGAAAATAACACAAAATATGACATATATTTACACAAATAAAATAATTATAACACAAAACCTTGCGGAAAACACACAAAAAAACACCAGACCCTGGTATATTGTGTTAAAGGAGTACTACAACGAAATTTCGGCGCTTATTTTATGGTCTACATGTGTTCAAAGGAGCAGTATCACATCCAACACACCAATATCTTGTCAAAAAAGTCACGAAAAGGAATTTTAAAACGAATTAAACGACTAGCAAAGAGCACCTGGTGGATGTCGCTAACCCCTCGTTTGTAATGTCCGTCTAGGAACCTCGACAGCTAGTGACGGAGGTTGTCTCGCCTCCGGCCATGACGAGAGAAGAGGGTAAGGAGGAACTCCCGTCTTCCGGAGAATCCCTTTTGTGTGTTCCAGAAGTAGCTATTGTCCCCTTACAAAATTATAGAAGATTAACCCGTCACTCAAAATTCGTACAAAAGCAGCCGCTTCGGTGGCTGGAACGACTAGGCCATCCCCTCGACGTCAGCCTCGCCGTAGCTTTGCTCGTCCCGAGACGACCTACGTCACGATTGCGTCGGATGTCACTTGCTCTAAGCTGGGCCTTCTCCGAGCGCTTGCTAAAGCGGGCCGTTTATAACAAAAAATACAGCCATCCGGCTCAAAATACAAACGTGCGATTGTCATTTACGGATATAGTGGATCATATTCAACCTATTTCTGAACACGACGGATATATTTCGAATTTCGTTGAAGTATCCCTTTAAGACATGAGAAATGAGTGATCAGTGATCACCAACTCTTTATGTACTTGAGACGCTAGAAATTTCTTCAGTAATGATGGACATAACCTAAAAAAAGTTGCTAATCTCTTGGGTTTCTTTTTTTTTTTAATTAAGCATTGGAGCAATATTTCGATGGCTCATCCTAGGACGGGTGAAAATTGGTTTAACAATCAGCCCTGTCAAAGTGCTCATTCACAGCATTTCACAACGTTGACGTTAGAAAAGAAACTATCTATTTTACGGACAGTTGCTTACGGCGTACTCGGGAAACGAATGAGATAAGTTGTCAGGCTCGTCAAGTGGAGTCTGAAATTTGTCTTGCGTAAAATTTGCCAAATGAAATTAAAGGTCGCAAGCTCCGACAAGTTTCGCTGAAGTTGAATTTTAGGCACCACTTCACAAACCTGTCTATATATAGATTTCATTGAAACATGTGAGCTTTGTAGAGTTCGGCGTCACCAGCCCCGCTTAGGAAATCGTTATCCGGCATCGACAACGCCGCACTCAAGAGATTTTCATTCAGACGGCTTCTCTTTCGCGTCACATATTGCGGGTCCTACGCACTCTCGAACTGTCTGTAACAGTTATTTCACCAAGGCTGTTCCGACCTTTGTGTTAAAATAATTGAACTAAATTAATTCAATCGTATGTCCTAAGAAGTTTGTCAAAGCACTTGAATGACACGGTACCGAGTACGGTGAAACGCTTCCTTAAATTCACAAATAAACAGATCAAGCAAATGAACAAAGATATCGACTGATATCGAAGTTAGCAATTTTCCCAGGATGAAATAAAATGCAACTTCAAACGTTCGTTGTCTATCTCCATGAGCTCCCCTATACTATTCGCTCTTTCTCTCGTGAGCTGAAA
This sequence comes from Ixodes ricinus, assembly GCA_037355805.1. Taxonomy (NCBI): domain Eukaryota; kingdom Metazoa; phylum Arthropoda; class Arachnida; order Ixodida; family Ixodidae; genus Ixodes; species Ixodes ricinus. Next base: position 20,415 of record JAZHYW010008331.1, read on the forward strand.
CGTGGTGGCGCCAGTGTGCAAAAGCCCCCAACCACTACTTCCGGTTCAGAACTAGACGGCAGATTTCGAAGTATTTGCGAACTCAAATTTATGCTATATTCTGGAAATGACCACTTATAGCGCTGTAAGACTTAATTTATTCTTATGATAAAAGAATGATGAGTAAGCAGATTAGAAAATATACGCGAACCGGAAGTGTGCCGGGGTTACTCAATAGATGGCGCCACTGAGTGTGTTGCCAAACAAAATAGGGCGAATAATCAGCAGCAACTGTTTTAAGTTTGTTATGAAGCCGACGCACGATGCTTTCAGGAAACAGAGATAGTAGCTCCTTTTGCTGAATATTTTTCATCTTCCTTAGGATCCTAGAGGCACGATCACAAATATACATTCCGCTACCGATTCCCAATATTCAATCACTACGATGGAGCGAACTTAAGTTGCCTTTTTGATATATGTTAAGTGTACATCATTAGGAAGGCGAAAGCTGTTCATCAGCACGAAAAATAAACAAATGGATGAATGAATAATTAATTGGTTCAGCGTGCGCCAAGGCTAACGAAGATTCCTGCTTTCTTCCTTCTCAAACATACGCCGACGGTGAAAATTGCAAAACGTGTTACAAAAAAAAAAAAAAAACTCCAGATGTTGTGCACATAATGATGACATGGCATTAGGTAGTATGTATAGACATCTTTCACAAGAACGCCGGCATCTTGAAATATCGTCACTTCCAGTTTGGGTGAACAATTTTTTTGCCGTCGCCACGCCAATAAATACATTTAGGAAGACATTTACACGTCACCCCAAAAAAGTCCATGTCAATTTGTCATGACAATTTATTGCCAGTCGCCATCCATGTGTCTGGCTGGCAGCCAGACACATGGATGGCGAAGGGAGGACAGTCATGATCACCGTTGATGGTTCCACACTTCCCAAGGAAGTCCTATATCGCCTCCACCTTAAAAAAGTGTTCCCCTTCCAAGTGAGGGCCATCCTATGCACTCGCTGCCACCAACTAGGCCACCAGCATGATGTGTGTCCAGCAGCGCAGGCCGTTTGTGCCTGCGGAAGACCACCACACCGCCACGAGATAGATGGGTGTCACGAGCCCCATCAATGTGTGTTATGTGGAGGCTCTCACCTTGCGACTGACGGTACCTGTCCTAAGGTGAAACAGGCTACAGCGCAACGCCGCAAGCGGTGGGCTCCTCCGCCGCAGCGCAAAGCGCGACAACAACGAAGAACGCTGCAAGCCAAGCCCCCTCCACCTCCCTTTGCCAAAGATCACGGGGATTTAGAGACTATATGGCCACCACTAAGACCAGGACCAGTGACGCCAACAGAACCGCCACACGAGACTACAACCCTCCCGCGCGCCCAAGCATGGTCGCGGCCACCAGTCTCACGGAGTGTTCAAGTCATGCCCAGACGCATCCCTCCGCCCAGACCACCACCGCCATCGTCAGAATCCATCGCGAGGGCAAGAGCTGACACTACACGTTCTCAACAACGTCCTCAGAGAACCCAAGGCGTGCAAACCGCTCTTGCTGCAGACGACCAACCCGCAACGCGTATCGAGCTGTCACTCTCGCAACTCGTAACGCTAGCGACTGCGACCATCGAGAAACTCGACAACCTCACCACTCTTATTGCAACCTCCCTTCTCGCCACCCACAATGACGTCGTGCCCGACAACAGGCGGCAGCGCAGACGGCGCTGATTGTGGGCTTACCGGTCGGCCGTCAGATCCTTTCGGCCCAGGATTAACAGTTCTGCAATGGAATTGCCGCTCCTACCGACAGCAAGGTCCAGAACTCAAGAGACGGCTGGCCGCAAGCGCCCATCCCCCCGACATAATCCTACTACAAGAGGCCAGGGTGCCAGAGCCCAACATTGTAGGCTACCGGGCCTTCAGTACCCCTACCATCATCGTCGCCCAGAAGGGCCCACGTCGGAAAAGAGACGCACAGGGAACCATTTCTGTGCCCCAGGCACATGCCCATGTGCTACTAAAAAATCGATCCCTGCTGCCCAGCTCGATACCTCGTGTTACTGTTCCGAGCAGCGCGAAGTGACGGCGGTATCGGCGCGCCTCCGAGACAAGGATATCGTAGTCGTGTCTGTGTACTGGAGACCGCATAGTACCACCAACGACGAAGATGCAGAATGGCTCAAGCTCCTGTGTACCCGCACTATTCACCCTTTGCCTGTGCTGATCGGAGGTGACTTTAATGCGCACCACACGTCGTGGGGGTCGAAATCAAACACCGTACGAGGCCGAAGCGTAGCAGACAACGCACTTGTGGCAGGCCTCGTGCTCGCCAATTCGCCTGACGCGGTAACCCGTCGGGCCGACAGTCAACAGCAAGATTCTACATCGCCAGACGTAACATGGTATTCTCCAAGCCTTAGGTGTTCATGGGCGGTGGTAGATGACACCTGGGGAAGCGATCACTTCCCAGTTATCATCGGCCTCGGCGGGAAATCTCGCGCTCTTGCTACACGCACCGTAAGCACAACCCGATGGGACGACTTTCGCGAGGTGCTCGCAGAACTACCGCCTCACGAACCACTTTTCAATCGTATTATTCAAGCCAAGGAGATCGTGACGCGGTCAGTGAAGGTAAGCGCCGAAGCTCCGACTCCTGATCAGCACTTGCTTAATTTGTGGGAATCAAGGATTAAGGCCCAACATTGCTACCTAGAGGGCGGCAAACTCCCGCCCGACCGCGCACGCTTTAACCGTGCATCGGCAGAAGCAAAACGCTATTCTCTCGAGCTCTCGCGGACAGAGTGGCACGACCACTGCACGTCTTTCAACGGGCGCACATCACCGGCCAAGGTCTGGGCGACAATGCGTGGTATGACAAAAAACCAACGTCAACAAACAGCTGGAGAAGACATGGCCCTCCGGTTGGGAATCTCCAATGAAGAATTCGCGAGCAAAGCTGGCCCCGTATTTTTTCCACAGGAATGTCCAGCGAGTTATGACCCAGCCAAGGTTAGATTTTCATTCCCTCCACCTCAACAACCCATGGACCCAGGGATGGAGCGGCCCTTTACCATGGCAGAGCTGCAGGGCGCACTTTTCTCAATCACAAAGTTGCATGGTGCCCCGGGGCCCGACATGATTACTGTCCCGGCCCTTCGCAACCTTCCGGAGGCAGCGATGCAAGAACTTCTGGACATCTTCAACGAGTCCTGGGAGCTGGGTCAACTTCCCGCCATCTGGCGCCACGCCTCGGTTATACCAATCCCCAAACCAGGCCGAACCCCAAAACAGCTCACAGATATGCGACCCATCTCTCTGACGTCACATGTCGGGAAGCTTATGGAGAGGATGGCGCTGATGCGGTTGGAATGGCACATTGAAGCAAACAACGTCCTCCACCCGTGCCAGACTGGCTTCCGCCGGGGTCTCAGCACGCAGGACTCGCTGGCCCTCTTCGCTGAGGATCTTGCCGGCAAGCACCCGCGCTACGACATCAAGATTGCGGTCGCTATAGACGTGAAGAAGGCTTTTGATAGTGTTCCACATCCTACTGTGATGGCTGCCGCATCCGCGGCGGGCCTCACCGGCAAGCCTCTCCAGTATATCAGGGCGTTCCTCAACGGGCGCACCTTCAGTATCTCAGTAGGAAATGCACAAGCTCCTGCGGCTCCACTCGAGCTAGGAGTCCCACAAGGAGCGGTGCTTTCTCCGCTACTCTACAACCTAGTGATGGCGGATTTGAGCCACCGCCTCGACAAGATCCCAGGCATCCGCCACACCATTTATGCAGACGATATTACAATCTGGACGACGGGTGGCCCAGTTGGCCCTCAAAATGAATCCGCCCAAGAAGCACTGGACATCGTCGCCGAGTTTTTGATAGAACGCGGTCTAACTCCGTCACCTGATAAGACGCAGTACGCCGTGTTTGGAAACACCAACGCACGCCGAGAGGCGACCCCGTGCATCGAACTCAAGTTCGGGGGCACAGTCATCACCGCCACAAACGTGCTGCGTGTTCTTGGTGTCGACTTTTCCGCGCACGGCCCACCTGTCACGTGGCTGAGCAAAACCAAAGCCTCCGTAGTACATATGCTGCACCTTATCCGTCGCACCACAGCTAAGGACTGGGGCGCCGACACCCACACATTACGCATGCTTGTCAGGAGCCTCATCCAAGCCAAGATGCTTTACGGGGCACAGCACGTAGGCATCACCAGGAAACAGCGCGAGGCCCTAGAGGTCCTTAATCGGCGTGCCATGCGTATCGTCACGGGCCTGCCGAACTTCACGCCGGTTGACACGCTGCAGGCCCATGCTGGACTCAACACCATTGGAGACCTATTACACGAGGCATGCCTCGGGCAGCACATCCGCCTTTCACGGTCCAGACCGGGACGATTCATTCTCGGGTTGCTGGGCTTGCGACCCGTTGAGGGAGTTCCACCACCAACCACACCCCCTCCACCTTGGAGTCTGCCATGCCTGACCTCCGGCAAGCCGACGCCATCCCATGCTGGAGGCAGCCATCCGGGCCGCCGACGATTCCAAGCTGCGGCGCACGAACGTGACGTCAACGCCGACGGCCCCGAAGTACGCAGATACTACTGTGACGCGGCCGCGGATCCCGAATCCGGATCTACTGCCGCAGCTGCCTGTTGCCTATCCTTGGGATCGACCACTGGTGTCCGGCTTCCACCGGGGCTTGACTCGCTGGAGGCTGAGCTGCGGGCGATCCTGCTGGGAGCGGAACTGGCGCTCCGCGACACCGCCACCGGAGGGCTATCTCCCACCGAGATCCTCCTGCACACAGACTCTGCGGAAGCGGTCAAGGCATGCCTTTCTTCGGCCCCCCTCGCTCTCCAACGGTCTGCTCCATCCGGACGGCTGTAGCGGGACTCGAGTTGGTCCTGGGATCGGCCGCACACATCAGGGTCGTTTGGGTTCCGGGCCACGCGGGCATAGAGGGCAATGAAGCGGCGCACCGGCTGGCAAGGGCGTTCTTGTCTCTCCCCTCGGCCGGTCAGCCGCTTCAGCGACCCTTGGATGCACCATCTGGCTCCGACACTAGCACTGGCCCTTCACCACCACAGCACCCGCGCACCGAAACCAAGCGGCGCCTGTCCACCCGGCTGCCTGAGTGCCCGACCTCCATCCCCAGGGGATACCCGCGGGCGGCCGAGGTCCGGCTACGCCGAATCACAACCGGCTGTGCATGGACACCGTATCGCCTGGCCCGCTTCGGGCTACGTTCGCCAGAACATGCAATATGCGACCGGTGTAGTTCGACCCCTACATCGCCACCTCAAGCCAATCAAACCGCCGGGCTAATCCCCGATACTTCCATTAACACCCAGTCCTCAGCGCATCTCGCCACCCTGCGCCACCTGCTCTGGGAGTGCCCGGCAAGGCGAAAGGAGAGGGACATAGCACTCGCGCAGCTCGGTCCACCACCACAAATAACATTCGAGGCCTGGACGGCACCGACAGGCCCCACAGACGTCAAGAGGCGGGTCTTCAACTCACTCTTGGCTTACGTGAGGACGGCCGGTCTGGCCGACCTTCTGTAAGCCCTCTCCCCCTCCCCCCTCGCACCCCCTCTCCCATTCCTGCATCCTCATACCCTTCCCCTTCACGACA
>JAZHYW010008332.1:0-16047 GCA_037355805.1 Ixodes ricinus
TAATAATTTCGCCTGTACTTAGCAAAGGCTACATCCGAGATCAGGTTTCTGTGAACGCACCAAATATATGATAATTCCCGAATCATGAGCACCTATCGTACACGAGGATAATAAAAGTGAACCGCGAATTCTCTCGAAATATTTAACCCTCACCAAGTTGAAATTGGAAGGTTTCTGTGCGTCGGTGCAGCGTCTACTCCTAGCCGACTCGAGGTGATCCAAGTGCTCATGGTGAGTAGATCTCTTAAAACATTACAATGTTTCGCTAAGGTACGGTCCACGTCTGTCCGTCACTAGCTCACAGAATCCCTAAAATTTGGGGTGCGTAAATAAGTAGTAATTTAAGAAGCAGAACCGGATCAGCTTCTAGAAAGTTTGACTTTTGTGGCATGAGGATCAAATTCTCCAAGCAAAAGAAACCACCTTTTTTTCCAGTTATCCGATTTATTCAAATTGAGTTTAGCTATGCTTATGCATTTTCATTTTATATTTCTTAAAGGACAGAAAAAGTATTCCTTGTGTCGTTGACTTATAACAGTTTTGATAGTCGTAGTTAGGTGCTGACTCGAGTTTTAAGAAAAAGGCTAAATAAAAATAACGGCACCTCAGAGCACAATTGAGCGCAAACGCGCTATTTCTACAATAAAACCATTTTGGGTCTAGTCGGTTCATATCACCTAAAAGGTTGAAAAGTGAAACAGAGACGATATAAGAAACACGCATGACCGAGACAGGCGCTACCTACGACCTATTTTATTGAAGAAATATTGACTCGCCAGTCAAGGTACTCGACACATCGTAGCCAAGCTGGTGTCGCCTTGATCCCGACAAGATTCGCACAGTAAGTTACCACAGCCGTGAAAAATGGAAAACCTGCCTAAACTTGCGACATACTTTCGTCAAGCCCAGGCAGCTTCCTTGAACTTGCGTAAAACATTCGGCGCTTCTTCGACGGTTTTCAAGCAATCGCAGCTTCTCTCCATCACTCACTTCGTGGAGATATGCCTAATGAATGGTGCAATTAAGTTAGCGTTCCCCATTTGTGGCACACTGACATCGCCCCGCGTTTTGTGCCACCGTGATCCTCTTGCTCCCACTGACATTCCTACAGACGCTGGTGGTTACGGATTAGGTACAGTCGCCGGCCATATGAGCTCCCCCGACCGAACGCCGACCGGAGCAACGAAAATCCCGCACGCGGCGCGTCGAGCTTTGCCGCGTTCTGGGAGCCGGGCTATTGGGACCAAACCATTCCGTCATCAAAGGGGTGCACGCAGGAAGTTTAATAGCATTCCGCGTTTTGGAGCGTGAATCTGAAGCACGGCCGATTACAAATTCCGCTTCCGGCTGTAGGTAAACGAAGACGGCTTATCGAAATTCTTCACTGCATAATATCTCTGACGTGTTATATGCTGCGTTTTTATTTGCAAAACCGGTTTGTCATTTTAAATATTTCCTACCGGAAGAGTAATCATACGCACAAGCCCCCTTTCTTACAATCTTTCTTAAACCTATACTCGACAATGACAAGCGATTTTGAAATAATTTATTTGACCTATAAGGATATGCTATAGATAACAAAAAAAAAAAGATTTGTGTCGGAGCAGAATAAAGATTCAGGCACTTTTCATGAACGCGTTTTATCGAGGAGACTCTATTGTTCTGCGCTCAGTAGCGTGTTGCTTCACCAAGGGTAATTCTCTACACGATGACTTTGCAGATGGATTCCTGGTCGGCCACTTCTCGCTTGCCGAGGGATCATTGTTGTCATGCCTAATATCATATCAAACATTGGGGTTTTTACACTTGTAAACATCGATCGAACACTGCTACTTTATCTACGCCTAAAGCAAGCTCCAGTTTATCAGCAGTTATAATATCATCTCCTGAACACTTGGGGCCAACACCCGAAGGCGGCAATTCTAATCTGCCATGTTTTTGTGATTCACACTTCTAAAGGCTGGAATCCCGATAAATGCTATGCGTGCACCCCTTTGATAACGGAATGGTTTGGTCCCAATAGCCCGGCTCCCAAAACGCGGCAACGCTCGAAGCGCCGCGTGCGGGATTTTCGCTGATCCGGTCGGCGTTCGGCCGGGGAACTCATATGGCCGGCGACTGTACCATTGTTGTAAAGAGAAACATTCCCAATTAGGAGAGCATAATCGCCTGTACAAGTCGCACTCTAAAAAAACAGAAAGCGAACTATTTAACAACTGAACGTGAATGGTTTGTGGTTCTTTGGGTAATCGCCAAATGTGGCCCCTACTTTTATGGTCAAACTATCGAAGCCGTCACAGATCACGACTTACTTTGCTTGCCCTCGACAGTGAATATATGTCTGAACACCTCGGGTTATGAATCCTACAACTCACGCTATACTGCCTAAACCGCCACAGGTCTCACCACAAGTCAGGAAGACTACACAACGACGCCTGTGGTTTGTCCTGGGGTCCGCTACCTAAGCAGATATTAAATACTGCAACATCTTGTCAAAGACACGCTCCATGCGATTGTAGCTCTGATATACTATCATCAGCCCAGAGCGTCGACACATGGATTCGGACAATTCTTGAACGTCTTGAAGAAATTCCCTTGTCGAACAATCGACGTTTTATTAAGGAGACCCACGATTTCTATCTTTTTAATAACATTTTCTACAAACACAACTTAGTGGCCAAATACAAGAGCTAGCTACTTCTTGTTCTATTTGTTTATGCCCGAAAATAGTGAGCTATTTTTATGATGGATATAAAACAAACGAAAAATGATTGATGGGCACATCGGACTTAAGAGGAGATTGCTAAGGTGGCGCCAATGTGAATGGACGTGTTTTACATGAGCTACAGCATTTTTAGGTATTACCCACGCCTCGCCTGGAAGATATCGCCTTAGTTTAGAGGTCAAGTAACTCCTAACGGCGCCGCGGACATGTGGTATCCGAATTTTGCACATGAGCGGACCAACAATTTGCATTTTGTACACTTTTCGCCGCGAATCGAGGACCACAGCGTGCGGCCTCGCTTCGCCGGCCTCGGAGGCCGTAATTTCGCCTCAAAAGCTCGCGAACATCTTATTATCGCGAAGAAAAAGCTAAGGAGAAGAGAACCTACCCTTTACAGCGCAGCTCTTAGGCGCCCGTTTCCGGCTTGAGCAACGTCGCCGTCGGCGTCGGCGTCGCCGTCGGCGTAACCGCGCGGTGCATAATGGGTAAATTTCCCCGCTAAATATGGCGGAAAATTTTCCACCGCTAAATCTAGCGGAAAATTTTTCCCCGCTAAATCTAGCGGAAAATTTTCCCGGCTAAATTTAGCGGAAAATTTTCCCCGTTAAATTCAGCGGAAAATTTTCCCCGCTAATCTAGCGGAAAATTTTTGCCGCTGAATTTGGCAAAATTTTCTTCGTAAAATCTAGCGGAAAATTTTTCCCGCTAAATTTAGCCAAAAAATTCTCCCCCTCCTTCTCGTGGTCACGTGACCCCCAGGCCACGTGACCCCCCCCTCCCGAGGTCGTGACCCCCCCCCCTTGCCTTCCCCTCCTCCTCAAGAGCTGCGCTCTCGTTCGGCGTTACAGGGAGTTGTAAACGGCTTTCATTTTTTTCACACGAAACTATGTAATTTTGCAGAGAAAATCTGCCTCAATGTAGTCAGTGACCGCTGCAACCAGCATAGAAATTGCGTCAGCCGAGGCAACCACCGCGCCACAAGGAAATGCGTGGCTAATTGCAAAGTACCACGGCAAGAAACTCCGCGCAAGACCGGAGGACCAGCTCACACCGCTCGAGCACCAAAAGTTCCACGACAACAACCCGAACTGCGGCCGAAAAAGCACCCCCCCCGCCCTCAAACTCCCACGCGGGGTAATCAAGGTCGTCTTTCTGCCCCAAAACGGGCTGAACCTCGTCATATCACAGGCAAACTACGTCAGCGAAAAAATTGCGCAAGCAATTTTACGCTGACGTAGTATGCATTCGATATGACGAACTGAACATGGACAAGAGCGTGGCCCTCACCGTTATAATGACGCAGATGCAAGGCGCGCAAAACATTGCCGCCGTCAGCACCGCACGCGAAGACATGGCCTATGAGCTCTTTATGGTACAGTCGCTCACCACGGAAGGCAAGGCATACCTCAATAACACCTACGTCACTGCGCCTGACGGCTCCAGCAATGCGGTCGCGCATGGCGTCGAGGCTCCCCCATTCCCCCTCTCCCAGCAGAGCTGATGGAGTACCTGGAAGCCAAAGGCTACTAGATTATGTCAGCTCGGACGCTAAGCGGCTCGGAAACGGCCCTCGTCACGTTCCGCGGTCGCAAAGTTTCCCCGCCATGTCAAGAACATTAACAGTTACGTGGTGTACCCGTACCGACACCTCAACCGAGTATGCGTTAAACTCGGCAAATCTGGAACAGAGTTCTTTGCAGTGATCTGGTGGGCTTATTGCGAAAAAGCAGTGAAAGGTGCGAGGCTTCTTTTTTGCGGCAATCGAGCTTTAAGAATGGCAGAACATTACCTGAAGACTAAGAGGATCGGGTCGACCTCCCGCAGTATCTGCTCGTCTTCAAGGGCTGTTTTGCGCTTTTTAAAGCGCCAGTGCAACGGAAAACACCTCGCACAACTCAGTGCGTTTTTCGCCATAAGCCTGCCGAATCACCTCAAAGGTCTTTCTTCCAGCTTTTTCAAAATGCACGCAGCATTTATGCTTGTTCATTGCTCATGATGAAATTGACGATGTGCTTGTACACATGTTTACAAAAACTCTAGTACCGCAGCTCCAAATGTTCACAAAAACAAATTTCCCACAAAAGAACGTGAAAGTTGCTCTCTGCCTTCGACAGCTCCGCGAGCGTCAGAGTGTTGCCCTTTTGTTTTTAGGTTACAAATGTGATCGCGAATCTTTGTGATTACACCTCGTAAAAATTTTGTACTTCGCACCCGCACCCGAACCCGTACCCGCACCCGCATCCTGCACGCGCGCACCCGCACTGCACCCGCACCCGCACCTGCACCCGCACCCGCACCCGCACCGGACGACCCGGACCCGCATCGCACCGCGCCCACACCCGCACCCGCACCCGCACCCGCACCCGCACCCGCACCCGCACCCGCACTCGCACCCGCACCCGCACCCGCACCCGCACCCGCATCCGCACCCGCACCCGCATCCGCACCCGCACCCGCACTCCGCACCCGCACCCGCACCCGCACCCGCACCCGCACCCGCACCCGCACCCGCACCCGCGCCCGCACCCGCACCCGCACCCGCGCCCGCACCCGCACCCGCACCCGCACCGCCTCGCACCCGCACCCGCAGCCGCACCCGCACCCGCACCCGCACCAAATATAATTTTCATTTTAGGCTGACAGCGTATGACTCCGCCTCGCACTGCCATAATGTGCATTTGCATAAAACACGCCAAACTATATACTCTCTTTAAAATAAAATAAGAAAAATAGTGCCTTATGGAAGGACATAGCAAACAAAAGTTGGATTATAGAGTTCACAACGAAAAATATAAAACGTAACTTGTCTCGGTGCTACAAAAATAAAGAAAACTGGAGTATTAACTAATTGCATCTTCTCTACTCTGAAATAAATACATTCCTCAATTAGCAAGGAGACGAATCCAACCATAGCGGTGCTTCAGCCACTATCCATGCTTCCCATCGACGGACGCTAAACGACGCGTCTGACCGCAAACTCCGGATGTCCACAAGAAGCTGGCATAATAGCACCAGCGGTGACGACAGCGGGGGAGCGCAGGACGTCGTCCGAATAAATCAAGGATCCTCGCACGCACATTTATGGTGATCTGGCCAGCGCGGGTGTAGAACTTCAGATCCCGGCTGCACCGCAGTGTTTATACACGAGCGAATGCGGCCTACTCAAATGCACGGGAGAGGACGATAAATCCCTTTCCGGTGGTGCCCGTTTCTCCCTCAACGACCTTTTCCCTTCCCTTCCCAACGATAGGGATAAAGAGCGTCCCAACGCTCTTATACTCCGTTCGATCGTCAGCGGACTGTGTGCTGGACCTAAACGGACACCGGACAAATCAACCGCTTTTCTTTCATCATCTGATCCCGCTCTGTGTGCAGTGGTGAGGGCTGGAGCGGAATCACGTGGCGAGGGCTAGATTTACTACTGGTTCAACGCGCATCTAGCTCCCTCTGAACTCTCGGATAAAAATGAAAGGAATATAACTTTGAGTCCTTGCGTTCTCCGCACGTGACCCGCGTGCGGGAGCGAGACTTTGAACAGTGTACCGTACTCTTCCCACTCCTCAAAAACTTCTCCCCTATGAAAAGGGCTGACTGGCTACCCGGTGTAATCGGCGCTCCCCGGTACCTTTCTATTATATTTTATTTTTTGTCTTATCAAACTGGAACGCACTCTTTCTGGCGAGAGATGATTGCGAACTTTCGCCTAAACGGCTCGTCACGCGTGAGGCGTTCTATCGTGCGGTTCACAAAGTCGAATTCAGGGTCAGAAAAAAAGACTGCATGAAAAAAAACAAAAAACGCCGTCCTCTTTGCGCAACATGGTCGCTCTCGTGGACGCACGGCACCCATGCCGCGCGTCGCAAGCTAGCCGGACACAGAACAAAATCATGCATCTCGTAAATTAGACATAAAGCGTTTTACTAGGCGGGGGCCACCCAGGCCTTCAGCCGTGCGCGATTTTGGTTCGGTCACAGTCGTGTGCGCTGTTATAAATAGTGTTTTTTTTTTTTTTGCATGTTAATGTTTGTTTTATTTCTCCAAGCACTGAATGCGAACGAGTCGACGTGTGGAACGATATGCGTTTCATAAATACGGGCACCACAGAGCGCAGCGTTTTACGCCCTTGCGTTGCTCCGGGGTGGACTGGAAGAGGCTCTGCCACTATTTACGACATCTTAATATATTTTATATGTGCCTCGCGTGCAAGCGAGGTAAACAGCGGTTTGAAATATGTCTTCACTGAAATTGATGCTTGCTAAGATAGTGTTTTCCCTTTCACCCTTCGAGTTCTCGATAGTGGAGACAGTCGGGAGAAATACAACATGAAAGAAAAATGTTAATGACATCCATTTTTTGTTCATGTCTTCACTGCTAGAAAGCGGTGTAATTCGATTCGTACTGTAATTAGTATACGTCTCTGGTGTTCGTTTATTAATATCCTATATAAATACTCGTATTTATGGTGAAGTTAATGTTACTTTTGCTTTTATTAGTATCATACATTTCAGCCAGCTCGTACGTAACACTAGGTTTGTTATTACTTGTTTTATGTCAAGACGTTTCTAAATTAGTGGGTGTTAATGACTCTCTTTGCAGGAATAAAGTCTGAGTTTTTTTTTATTTTAAATGCAGAGGTTAATATTGCCCATGGACTCAGATATGACTACGTCCTTTCACAACTCCACTAGTACCCAAAAGCTACGAATTTTAATCACGGATTATTAGATATTTTTTACTCACGAATAATGATCCGCTTGTAAGGGTGTTAACCATTGTTAACGAATGCTAAACAAACGCGTAAAAACATACACAAAAAACGCTGGTTTGACTTTTATTTTTTGTAAATAATTTCGAGTTTTTTTTATTAAGTACTAAAAGTATTGATGGTAAGCACAGTGCATACACGAAAATCTTTATCAGTTACAGATACGATAATGTTCCGATATGCATTTCGTCGCATACGGCAGTGGTAAATAATATATGTACAAATATAAAACGAATTAGTCATTCTGCGTAAATATGTTGTGAGATCTTTTCACTGCAATTTTATTATGTTCAGTGAAATAATTTTTGAAAATCGCCCAATATTCGTGGGAGTTACTCAGATCTATTTTTAGAATGAAGAACATAATATTCATTTTGAGTAGTATGCGTCTGTTTCTACTTATAAATATAAAACTGTTCAACGTTTACGGCACCTCTCAACGTTTACAGCTCATTTCCGAGTCACGTGCGCAGTTACGTGCTCAAGGGGGACTGAGAGATTTCGGCTCTGTTCTGTCAAGAGCGCTCACGGTGAGCGCTTTTCACTAGCGCTGCCGAACACCTGTCATTCTCAGACCTTTGATCAGCACCCATTTAAAGCACCGGCTTTATCGCATAAAGACAGAGCAACCAGTCAGAATCGCGGATGTTCGGGGCGGCTAGCAATCTCTAACGAGCAAAAAAACAAAACAACAGAAGAGTATACACGCACGAAGTTTTTCTGTCTTTCACCACCAAAGGAGCCGAGAGAATTGTTTTGTTAGCTTGACATAGATGTCCCCTCAGATGCTCCTAATAGACACGTGTTAGCAATAAAAACATTTTAACCAGTGTATTCATACATAAAAAGATAATATTTGTAGAAAATAGCTTTTGAAGTGGGACTTTAACTGCACAACTCGATGAATCCGTACACTCCGCTGGCAGTCCAGCGGAGTGTACGAGGCGATTCTAACATCTCCGCTTTGACCCTCAGGCTAACATCGCCGGTCATCTGCAACTGCACTACCATCGCAGCTGCAACGTCACCACGCAAGGACCGCTGACAGGCTACGGATGTCGAAGATACGGAGCAACGCCCACCGACGCCGCGGCATATAAGCGACCGACAAGCGTGGAAGCAGCGCAGTCCAGCGGAGTGTACAAGGCGATTTTAACATCTCCGCTTTGGCCCTCAGGCTAACATCGCCGGTAATCTGCAACTGCACTACCATCGCAGCTGCAACGTCACCACGCAAGGACCGCTGACAGGCTACGGATGTCGAAGATACGGAGCAACGCCCACCGACGCCGCAGCATGTAAGCCAAGGTCAATTGTGAAGCGACCGACAAGCGTGGAAGCAGCACAGTCCAACGGAGTGTACAAGGCGATTTTAACATCTCCGCTTTGGCCGTCAGGCTAACATCGCCCGTACATCTGCAACTGCACTACCATCGCAGCTGCAACGTCACCACGCAAGGACCTCTGACAGGCTACGGATGCCGAAGATACGGAGCAACGCCCACCGACGCCGCGGAATATAAGAGACCGAAAAGCGTGGAAGCAGCCCAGTCCAGGGAGGGCTATGTTCGACAAATGTTTCGTTCCTCCTAAACGAACACGGCAGTGATCTGAATGCGACGATATTGCTTCTGATTGGTCAGAGGCTCAAATGCTGAAAGTTCCCTCTTTCGTCATTTGATGCCTCTAAGCAATACAGACGCAACGCCGCATTCCGTCACGCCGCTTCTTTAAGATAAACGACACATTTCTCGAAGCATAGCGCGCCCAGCAGAGTGTAGGAGGCGATTCTAACATCTCCACTTTGATCCTCTGTTGGGTGCAGGTCTTAGTTGGACCTTTGACTACATTCGTCACTCCGCTGGTCTGCCTGCTGTTGTACATTGCAAATCATGTCTTTGCCAGAAGAGTGCAACGATTGCATCGCTTGTTTGAAACAACTAACATCTGACAGCTAAAGGCTAAAATGTGCAGAATGCAACAACTTCTATCATGTTGGAAAATATGCAGGAGTTAACAAAACTAAATTCAAAGCTATGACTCCCTCTGATTTGTTTTCTTGGTGGTGCACATGTACTGCACACCCCCAACGGCAATCGCTGCTAACTTACAGTCAGACAGGAGCATTAGTCCCCGAAACTGAAGAAGGCACTCAGAAAGACCTGATGACGCAGCTCTTAAAAACTAACCAAACACTGATGGAAGTCTTTAGTAGAATTGAGACCGTTGAAAAAAAGAACTAAATCTGCAGTCAACAAAACATGACCCAGTTATTCAGAAACTGGATAAGCTAGAAAAGACCATCGAAGCGATCGAGAAACCAACTGACATGCTTTCGAAACAGTACGACGACTTGATAAAAAAGTTGGCTCACTCTCACATGTCACAAACGAGCTGAGAAAAAAAAGACAAAAGAACTCGAAAAACTCGGTACAGAGAGGGACGCGCGAATTAAAAAGCTTGAATGGGCGGTTGAAAACGCTGAGCAATATTCGCGGCGGAAGAACATAGAGATTCATGGTATCCTCCAAAATAATCAAGAAGACCTGACAGCGGTTCTCGGTAATCTAGCAGCAAGGCTGGACCTTCCTGTGCCTCAGCCTGATAAGATTGAATCTGTGCATAGATTTAAAGCGAGGGAAGTAAAAATCCCTCCAATCATCGTGCGGTTCAGGGACAGGTCGGAGAGAGATAGGTGGGTCAATAAGCGTACCGCATTAAAATCTGACCGTATTTTCATCAACGAGAACCTGACGAAGCTCCAGCGATGGTTGTTTTGGAACGCGAAAGAATGTGCAAAGGAAGAAGGCTATAAATATGTCTGGATGAGAAATGGGAAAATTGCTAGTAAGGCGGAGAGACGGCGCGGCTGTGATACGTATTGATGATGAGAGTGACTTCAACCACATCCGCTGATATGACCTCGTGCAGCTCATTTACAGATTGGGACATATACACCAAGACAATACTAGTTGAGGACGGAATAGAAGACAGCCGGCAGATTCTCCATCTCATTCAAATTAATTTTAGAAGCCTTAAAGAACACTGGGGCGAACTAAATGTATACCTGAGATATGCACAAATAGATATAGATATACTAATACTAACCAGAAATAAATATCGAAGCTACAGAGCCTTTGTCTTTTTATTTTGATGAATTTCACGCAATTTCAGCACGCCGCCAAGGCAGAAAAGGAGGAGGAATTTTTGTATACGTAAAAAAATACCGTATCGAGCTGTCTTTGAATCACGCGGAAGTTCTTGTGATTACTATGCATAAAGCAGAACTGTCATTTACAATTTGTGCTGTGTATAGACCGCCTAGCAATAATTTAGAATTGTTCTATCAAGAATTTTCAAAATTACCAAATAGGTGTAATAACAATGATCAACTCGTATTAGCAGGTGACTTTAATATAGTTACCATGTGCCACAAAAGCAAGAGTCACGGAATATCTTGACATATTGTCTAACTACTGTTTATACAATTTAATTAACGACAACACAAGGGAAGAGTACCTAGGGAATACAGTTACCAGATCATGCATTGATCACGTGATACTAAGGTTGAGTAACGTAAAATTACTAGGGCGTACTATTAAACAAAATGTAGCAGATCATTATTTCGTTGCGCTCAGGATAATAAACGAAGAGCATACGGCCATGATAGGAAAAATGTACTTAAACAAATCCTTGACAATAAGAAAGTAGATGACACTATTCAAGGATATAACTGAAATGCTTTGCTTTATCTAGATTACATCACTCTCTATGATACATTAGTTGAAACATTTAAAAATATATGCAAACATTCTACTAGAACAATAAAGCTAAAGCCGAGAAAACCTGGAAGTAATTGGATCGACAAAGAAATACTAGAAATGAGGGTTGAAAAAAACAGATTATGGAATAGATGTAAGCAAAATCCGCAATGACACAAAATTAAAGAAGAATTTAGACGACTACGAAACAACCTCACTGCGAAAATTAGACTTGCTAAAAAAAGATTTCATATGAAGCAACTCCAGCAGTGCGAGAAGAACTTAAGAGAAACAGGGAACATCGTAAATCAAATAATTGGCAGACCTCCTAAAGATAATATAGATGCATGTATACATAAAACTTTCGGTGCAACTGACTTTGATAAGCTTAGCAACGTGTTTAATGACACCTTCATCACAAAGATACAAGACTTGCGTAATCAAAGCTATTAGGGTATTCAACAAATTCGGCGTACTTGCCTCAAATGACAGAATCAGATCTAGAATACATAGTTAACAGTATGCCTATAACAGAGCCAGAGGATTTGATGAAATAAGATTTAGAGATATAAAACATAACATAGGCTGCGTAAAACGCGTTCTGCTTGCTATAGTAAATGGTATGTTGTCTACAGGAAATATACCCAGTAAGTTAAAAGTTTCAATAGTGCGGACAATTTAAAAGAAAGGAAACAAGAAAGATATTGCAAATTACAGGCTCATCACGCTGTTACCGGCAATTTCTCCGATAATGAAAAAAATTGTTTTACAAATCATGATCTCGTTTTGTGACAAATTCTTACTAATAAGCAACTGCCAGTATGGATTCCGGCAACGAAGATACACGATACTTCTACAGGAAGAGATAACATACTTCATTAATGAACACATTGATAACAACAAAATGGCACTCACGCTCTTTTAGACCCGACAAAAACCTTTGATAAAATATATCACTCACTTTTAGTTGAGAAACTAGATAAAATTGGTTTGAGAGGGCATTTGCGTACATTTTTTTAAAGGATACTTCACCGAAAGAACCCAAAGAGTTCGAATAGGAAATAATGCAAGTTCTGCTGCGCACCCCCTAAACTCTGGTGTGCCTCAGGGTTTGGTATTGGGTCCCATTTTATTTAACATCTATGTGAACGACTTACCTTTGCTACCTTTAAAATAAAAAAAATGTATGAATACGTTGATGACACAGCCTTGGTTATCACACACGAAGATTACAATACTGCCGTTTCAATTTTACAGGATGACATCAAGCGAATTATGAGTTGGTTTCCAAAAAGCTATATTTTTGTGAACAATGAAAAATCGAACCGCATTTGCTTTCGAACTTACCAGAAGCACATTAATTTGAATCAACCCATCTTTCTGCATTCAAGGGAATGCAGACAATGCTCTTGCTCACCGCTACTTTACGCCAGTGGAACTAGGTATCTTGGTATACACTTTGAGGAGCATTTATCCTGGAATCATCATACTGACTACTTATTTAAACACCTGCTAAAAATTTCTTCATACCTCTATAAACTCCGAAGTACCGCAAGTATTAATCTAAGGCGATTGATTTACCAGATGTTAGGTGAATCAAAACTAAGATAAGGTATAACCATTTATGCACTTTCATCCAAATACGAAATAAAAATAACTTAATTAAAACAATGATACAAAACATGACGTATGGCACACACGTATAAAGTCTCGTTTCAAGAACAGCTGTCAGAACCCTAATTACTAACAGTGGAAGACCTGCATAAATTCATGGTCCTCACAAAATATTATTTTATGCACGATTTCAAAAAAAACCATCCGCTAAAGAAAAACAATTAAGGCACACAGAAAGATTTCACATACCGAGAATATACACTATTTAAGGGAAAAAGATGAGGAAGTATTATGTACCAACATATTTTAATAATCTTCCTGGTAGTTTACTTAATTTACTATCCTTAGCACAGGTGAAAAAAGAAATGCGTAAATCGTGTAGTACGCCAGGTGAACAATAGTCAGCTCCCAGACCCATGCCTTTTTTACGTCCCCACTGTATTGCCGCATTCCTCTTGCACGTCTGCATTTACTATTGTTCCCTTCGCGCCTGTCTGTATTGCCATGATTTAAAGAGCTAGAGTGAATTATTTTGTGTCATTTGTGGTATTATAAAGTCTATGCAAATCATTATTATTATTGTATAAATAAAGGTAATTTCGTTTCATGCTTACTGGCATAAAAGTTTGTGCTTGTCTACTGTTAAGGCGATAAACCAATTTTTTCTCCACTTGTATGTTGAGTTCTGCATAAATAGGACTCCAACCAGTTTTATCAATTCAGTTTTACATACTTCCGATTTGTTAAATTTATCCAATGCTGAACTGTAAGTACTCACGCACAAGCACGCAGGTGCTTTTGTGAGGCTGAGTTTGTATGTATGCTTTCTTTGTGAATAAACTTGTTATTAATAAAAAAATTACTAGAATCCACCCTTCTATATTTCCCAGGGCATCACCCTACGGTTTCTATTGTCGCCGGACACGACTGCAGGGGCCTAAGACGTTGAGACAAAGCGGGACCGGGAGTCCGGAACATCGCCGCCGTCTGCGATTGGTCAACGCCGCGCCGCTGACCAATCGCAGACGGCGGAGATGTCCCTCACTTCTGGTCCCGCATGGTCCCGCCGTCTTGCATAGGGTCCCTGGTCGATAAATTCTCCGTTTGCTGATGCACCATGCGGCAGATTATTGGAACGTTAAAATCGTTGCGCTGTTCATTTAAATCGTTAAATTGACGTGCTACCTATATTCATCAAAGCGAAGCGCACTCGTCACCATTTCGGGCACTCATCGCTGTTTGTGGTTAAGCAGAAAATGATTCAACAGATAGTGGCTTTCATAAATCGCATAATATTTACTCGACCCATATTTTACGCAGCTTCACCTTCCGACATTAAACAGATCAGGTCCAGTGCACAGGATTCCAACGTGCACCGACATTTGCTCTGAACACGGCAGGCGGCCTACTTCTCGGTGTGATAGACGAGCCGCATTGACACATTTCGTTGCGTCAGTCTCAGCCTCGTTTCTTTCTATTTTTGTCTGGTGTATGCGATGCATTATCTTGACTTTTTCTCCCGCATGTGACCGAACTTTCCATTCGGCTTGATTTTCCGCCTTCATGCTTCCGGCACCGGACCTGATGGAGCAGAAAGAAGCGGCCTTCCCTTTCGGTTCTCGTATTCAGTGCGCGGCTATCGAACTCCAGAGCACGGGAGAGGCATTTTTCATCCTGACACACGTCCAGATATACGGCAGAAATCGACAAAAAACAAGGATATAGAATGTGCCGGGCACAAGATGCGACCGCTCTTCCTCCGGGCTGTTCTGCGGTCGCTTCGAACCGCAAGACATGGGAACCGACTTGAGCTCGGTACCCCCTTGGGCTAGTCCCAATGGTCCGGATATCGGTGGACCTTGTACAATACGTCTCGGGCTCCTCTGCTCCGCATAGACACAATTTGTTTTTTTCTGGTTTACTAAAGAAAAATAATGAAGATAAAATGTTTCCATTTGCCTCTCTGATACGTAGGAGTAGGCATACTCTTTGTTAGCTTTTTGAGTAATGCAGTCCTTTTAAAATCTCAGCTCGGGGGACGCGCTCCGGAGGCGTTTTCAGTTTGTTCCAACGACATGTTCCATAGACACATTTAGAAAAACACAAAGTAGTCTGTAATTCACCATGTAATGTATATTTTTGACCGTCTTCCTGGAGATTGGAAGAAAGAAGAAAGAGCAACGTATACTGCCTGACGAGTTCCGTTTGTCTTTTCATAAAAGGGAGAGGTTGCTAAGATTTGAAGGATTTTGAAAGTGTATTTCCTCCTCACTTTTACGACCCGAGAGCCTGTGCCCGCTTGCTGACTTGAATGTCCGATATAAAATATGGAACGTTTTTACATTGAAATCAGTAAACTACATTGATTTCTTTGATGTGAAGAGCGAGAATGAACAAGGAGCACTGTAATGCGCCGTGGTCTGAGTTCATACGTTTTAGCAGGTTTTGTACCAGCTCGGGCAACAAGTGCTCTCGGTCGGAAATCACACTGAAAATTATAACGGTTCCGTTAATGTCACAGTTATGTTTATGAAATCGGTTTAGTATAAATTGCTTTCGGGCTCAGGTTTTTATATTTTGTTTACCGGTTAAGCGGTTATCAAGACCGTTTTTTTCGATTATAAAAAACAAAGAAGCTGAAAAATGAAGGTTAGAGTGTTTCATCTTAGGTACTAAGAATAAAGTTTACATTTTCAATCCACCTTTCCTTTCAACATTGGTTTTATTCAAGGCGCAACGCTTTTTTATAGTAAATGATATCAAGTAGCCATGATGGCACACAATGAGTTGGCGACGCAAATGAAAATGGGACGACTAAGCAGTTACAAGAATTCGAAATTGTGATCGACCTCCTGATTGTCTAGGAATCCAAATTTTTTTGAAATATCAGGCTCTTGTACTTTATATTCATTCACAATGTTTTTTTCGTTTTTTTTTTACTTTTTTGTGGAAATTAAGAATGCAAACAAAAAGTCATTTCCATAGCCATGATTTTAAATAACCCACTTGGTGATGCAGCAGTTCTTGTAAAAATCATTCAGTTTTTTTTTTAGATTTCTTTCTTTTTATATTTTACGTTTCTAATTTTGAAGTGGCACCGGTTAAACATTTCGTGGCATAAAGTATCTCAAAGTATGCAATGCGTGAGAAATTATTTGACTAAGCCCAACTTCCGTCTTGGT
>JAZHYW010008333.1:0-80066 GCA_037355805.1 Ixodes ricinus
GTGAATCTTTCGGTCAAAGTGATGAAGAAGTAGTATAGAGTCTCAGTTGATAGTCAGCGGTGTGTATGTCTCTGTTTCTCCCTGTCTGTGTTTTGTCCCTATCGTTCTAGCTGTCCGTTTACTTCTGGGGTATTTATATGTGTCATTATTTGCCGTATCTAGTTGGAATTGCTTTAAGTGAAGCTGCCTCTGAGAGCCTACTTCACCCGAGCAACTATATAAGAGTCAGTATTAAAATTAAGAAGACAATTTTCTAGCATATAATATAATTTTAGGCCAGCTATTTTTCTACGGTTACAGGGCTGCGGAAGGATTAGGTCGTTAAGAAATTGCCTGCCCCGATTCTCTTCTTTGATATTTCAACAATATAAATCTGGCTGCCATTCTTTCTTTATTTTTCAAGTTTAGTTATCTGATAGGCCCTAAAAGGATCCCGAATTTTACGAGCCTATTCTAGAGTTGGCCGTATTTAGTGCCTTATAAGCCGGTAGTCTCGTTTTGGGGTGGGGGGGGGGGTGAGCTTGAGATTGAGTTTGAGATAACAGAGTTTCCCCAAAGCAGTTGAGCGCACATTGCCAAGGTGCGTTTTCCAGTTTATGTCCGATGGTATTGTAAAGACCAAGATATTTAAATTCGAGAACCTTAACTAAGGGGTGGTTTTCAAGTTTTTATACGAATGAAAGATCGTTTTTTTATGTTATACCAGAATAAATACTCAGTTTTAGGTAGGTAACTTTAATTTTTGACTCCTTACACCAGTTTTCTACCGTCTGCAGTGCCGACTTTAGCCGGACTTAATCTTCGTGGCAAGAGGTAACCGAATACAGCAAGCAGTCATCTGCGAACAGGCGCAACGCAACAGAGGTCCTACCTTTTCTGCTATATTTTTTATATAGCACAAGAATAAAACGGGTCCCAAAACAGACCCCTGCCTGGACGCACGAAACACGCTGACATAACATGAGTTTGATTTGCTTATTCCTACAAATTAATTTCTATTTGTAAGGTAGGCCTTGATCCACAAGACAATTTTTTTATTTATCCCCAGTTTCAGTAACTTATTTATAAGCTCAGGATGGGGTACTTGGCCGAAAACTTTCGACAAATTTAGGCACATAGCATCGATCTGACCTCTACTATTCACAGACGTGGTGAAGTCAGGCAATGTTTCAGTGAGCTGGGTCACGGTGGACAGGGACTTTCGAAACCCATGTTGGTTCGAAAGAAGGGAATTAGTGTGTTCTAAAAACTCAAACAACTCGTTTTGAAACAATAAGCTCTAGTAGTTTGCAACATACACACGTGAGTGGAAAGGACGGATAATTTTCAAATGAATATTTATTTCCAGATTTGGAAGCTGGCACGACCCTCTCGGATAACCAATCTAACGGTACTTCACATTTTTCTAAACGGCAGAAAATGACAATGACGCGTCCACTCCATGAGTTACAAAGGATTTTATGGAAGCCGGGCCGTGCGCGCGGAGCTTGGCGCGTGATGGTCAAATACGCTACTGCCCCAGCGTCGTCGTCTTCGTCACATCTCCCCCTCCTTTAAAAAGGACGTCCCGGCCGATGAATGAAGAAAACACGAGAGAAAACTGAAAAGACACACACACAAATAGACATAGAAGACAAGGTAGAAGACATATGAATAGATGAATGACTGCTGCCAGCTGCGTAGAATGAAAATGTTCTTTGAACCTGCAGCCTCTCTCCATAGCATTACCAACCTCTGTGCCAGCCAACGCCCAACAACGTCACGATCCGGGCTAGGGAATTCATCTGATCACTAGCAACACAAACGGGGCTGGGGACAGGGCAGGGGACCATAACCTCGCGTCCGTCTCTCGATTTCGTCCATAGTTCATCTTGTTCACGGCACTCTTCTTAAAAATTATCGTAGCTCACATTCTTTGAAGGTGTCTCGCAGTCACTGCGGCATTTCAGTCAGTTCACGGGGTGGGGGCTGTGCGGTGGGGCTATGGTCCGGCGCTCAATCGGCTGTGGCGGAAGCCTGCTGCGACCAAGGTCCGGAGCGATGATGACGAAGAACGAAAGATGATGTACCCCGCAGCTCCACCAAATGTTACGAAGATGTGCGGCCGGCAGCAAATGACAATGACGCGTCCACTCAATGAAATAGAAAGGAATTTATGGAAGCCGGGCCGTGCGCGTGGAGCTTGGCGCGTGATGGTCGGGTACGCTACGGCCCCAGCGTCGTCGTTTTCGTCACAGTATATATATATATATATATATATATATATATATATATATATATATATATATATATATATATATATATATATATATATATATATATATAACGTTTACTTCATTCCTAGTGGACGATCACCGATTCCGTGTCTGGCAGTTCTTGATCCTAGGCTTCAATGCTGTTAACTGGACCGTTTTTTGTTTTTAAAGCGTGAACTCCTTTTTAGCGGAACCCTCCATCCCAGAATGTCCCCATCCGTCCGTCCGTCCGTTCAATTTCCTCTTAATTTAGTGAGAAAATTGACATCACGTGACTAAGTAGGGAGTTTCTGTAGACCATTTTCCTACTCCGCTATCGTTCAATTCAATTCAATTTTTATTCAAAATTCAAAGTAATCACAGATCACACTGCATAAACCATCTGGATCCGTAGCCTATTTGGCTAGTCTTGGCTCCATTCCAAATGTACAAAAATAAATATTGCGGCGGTTACCTGGCACCCATGCATGTGCCGTACAAATATATTAGTCAGTGAAACATTGTTTCCAAATAAAATGCTTTAAGTGTACTTTTGAACATTTTGCTTTCTTTTATTGGGATACATAAGGAGTTCCATATTTTTGTTCCAGTATACTGTATCATCCTTTGACCATACACATTACGAGACAATGGAATGTTAAAATTGTTGGCGAAAACATTTCTAGTGACTCTTTCCGATTGTGAGAAAATGCTTGATGGTAGTGGTGTATTTGTTGTCAAAATATTATGCATCATAACTACAGCTTTGTAATCTCGTACCAGGTGAAATGGCAGTATCTGTTGGCTTTGAAATAGTGGAGCGGAATGAGTACTATATTTTGCGTTGGCTAATATTCTGATAGCTCGTTTTTGAAGTGTCATAATTGGTTGTATGTAGCTTTGATAGGTGAATCCCCAGGATTCCACACAGTATTGGAGGTGAGTGTGAAAGATGCTAAAGTATATCAGCTTAAGCGTTTTACTATCAAAGTATTGACGTGTTTTGACTAGCGTGTATATAGAATATCCTAGTTTTTTACACAATTCGTCTATATGCAGCTTCCAATTAAAGCACGAGTCAAGTATCACTCCGAGATATTTAATACTTTCAACCCTTTGAATATGTTTATTTCCTATTTTAATATCACTCACCCCAGCTGAAATATCCTTAGAGGGCGACGAGAACACAATGTATTTTGTCTTTTGTAAATTAAGAGCTAATTTATTGTCTAGGAACCATCTCTCTATTTGCTTAAGTTCGTGTGTCATTTCAGACTGAATTAATTCTAGCGAATTTCCAGCGACTAATATAGCAGTATCATCTGCATACATTATCGTTTGCAGTTTGGTCGTAACATTAGCTAGATCATTTATGTAAATAGAGAAAAGGATTGGTCCTAGCACTGAACCTTGCGGGACTCCTGTCAGCACAAACTCACTAGTTGAGAAATGCTCCTTTATACCAACGACTTGAGATCGAGACGATAAATAACTCTTAAAAAAGTCAAGTGAAAAGCCTCGAAAGCCATATCTTCGTAATTTCTCTATAAGTATGCCATGATCTACAGTATCAAAAGCTTTTTTTATGTCTAAGAATAGGCCGACTGCAATTTTATTGCTGTTTAGTGCATTGTTAATGAATTGACTAATTGTTAAAACTGCTGTATCCGTCGATTTGCCTTTTCGGAAACCATGTTGGTTATCAGATAAAATATCATATTTAGTCAGAAAGGCAATTACCCTTGTGGCTACAAGTTTTTCAAAAAGAGTGTTTATACAGCTTAGGACCGATATTGGTCTGTAGTTTGAAAATTGGTTGACGTCGCCATTCTTATAAATCGGCAACACTCTTGCTATTTTTAGTAGTTCCGGGTAGGTACCACTGTAAAACGCTTGATTGTATATCTTTTCCAACGGTATACTAAGAATATCGATGTTGTCTTTGATTATGTTTATAGAAATATCATCATATCCAGGAGTCTTGTCCCATGGCATCGTTTTTATCATTGACGTAATTTCTTCGCACGTAATGTCTTGATAGCTGAATGTGTTACTAAGAAAATCTGGAAGCTGGTTTGTGATTGGCTCTTCGAGAGTTTCAGCCAGTTCTTTACCAATATTGCAAAAATATTGATTAAACTTCTCTGTGAGGGCGTTATCATTATGACACCCAGTAGCCTCCAGTTCTGGCAGTACCATATTTTGTTTCTTAGGTTTAATAATAGAATTTATAATTGACCACATTTTCTTTGTATCTTTCCCACATTTCTGTATCATATTACAGTAGTACTTTTTTTTCCTTCTTCGAATGAGAGCTGTTACCATATTTCTATATATTTTAAATTGACCAATATAATACGAATTATTTCTATGTTGCTTCATCTTCCTATACCAATAGTCTTTAATTTTTATAATTTCCAATATTTTATACGTCATCCATGGGCAGATTGGTTTCTTGTAGTAACCCCTTGGTTCAATGGTTGATGATTCAGTTACGCATTGACGAAGTATATTATGAAAACAACGATAGTTTGTGTCCACATTAGTATCAGTCATGCCATTCAAATTTGCAGTGACTAATAATCTCCGGAGAGTCTTATAATTTAGTTTTTTTATACTACAGCTTAACTCCTTATAGATACTTTGGCGTGCTGGTTCTGAGGTCAAAAGAACTATAGGTGAATGATCAGTCAAATATACATCTAAAACGCCGTACATGCTACCTTCTGTGCTAAAGTTGCATAATATATGATCAAGAGCTGAAGCTGAATCAACACCAAACCTAGTTGGACTGTTAATTAGGTTTGTGAAATTAAATGACTGTAGCAAGAATAAATATTCATTATGTATTGTCTTTAGTATATCTATGTTAAAATCCCCACAAATGATTACATGATCTCTTCGTGCCGTCATTTGTGAAAAAATATCTTCTAGTTTTTCAAAAAAAGAACCTAGACATGAACCTGGAGCTCGATATACTACCCCGACTACAATGTCCGAAATTCTGACGAAAAGAATCTCATATTCACCACTTAATGTACAAGTATATTCACTGCATTTCTTGAATGTTAGCCCAGTTTTTATCAATAATGCGACCCCACCACCTCTTGTAGTTGTTGGCCTTGGTAATGATATTAGTTGGTAGCCAGGAAAGTTGAAATACTCGTTACCTTTGAGCCATGTTTCCGACAGTGCTACAACATTGTACTGAAACACATGTTCACCGAGTAATGCACATAAAGCATCCACATTTTTGTTCAAACTACGTATATTGCAATGCAATAATGAAAATAATCCATTTTTATAAACTTTATTAATTTCTTGAATAGAAACCATGCGTTATGTCTTGTTTTAGACAACATTTCTAGCTTTATACAATTAGGGCCAGATCAGCTTCGTTCATGATTTGTATCACACCAGCGTTTTCAGCCTTTCGCATTAGTATTTTTCCCTGGGATACCCACAGATATTTCCAGTTGTTTCCTTTCTTCTTCTGAGTTGCCTTCCCTAGCAGTACTTTGTTTTCTGGGCACAGATGTTCGTTCACGTAGATTGGTGCCGAGTGTTCAAATCCAAAATCTGACGTTGTCAGTCTGCGCTTTTTCGATGCCGCTAGAACCTTATCACGGATACCGTGGGAGATAAACCTAACAATTACATTAGGTCTTGTCTTGTCTTTCGTGGGAACACGGTGTATCACATCTATATCTGAGTCAGCAATCTGAACCCCTATCTTGCTCCCGATCTCAGTGATCATTGTGCTTAGGCGTTCTTCTGGGTTGTGTGGAATTCCTTTAATCTCCAAGTTATTTCTTCGACTGTATTGTTTAATTTCAACAAGATCACGCTTCATGTCGTCGAGCTGTTTGATAAGATCCTTGTTTTCTTTTTTCATTTGCTGCTGCTCAGTTCTCAGTTCTTTTACTTCTTTGGTTACGTTACCCATCGTTACCTTGAACTCTTCAAAACCCTTATTCATAAATGTCATTGATTGGGACATTCCTTCCAGCTCTGTTTTGACACTGCTATTCATACTGTCTACTTTCATCGTCAGCTCAGTCAGAAGTTTTGCCAGTTCTTTTATAGTGCTAGGCTGTTTCTCCGCCATACTGATTTTGTTGGGCGGCACAAGCTAACACTGCGGAATTCAGCAGGCGATCCAGGCAAAAACAAGGCAGTAACGAAACGCAACAGTACCTGTAAAATACGATGCGTAAGTGTGCGTCCGATGCTGAGTTGCCTGGATCGCCCGCCGAAGTGTCGTGGACAGTCGTAGGGCGCCTCTTATATTGGGTTGGGCCAGGAAGTCAGGTGTCTTGCGATGGCCGGAAGTCGAGGACGTCAAGGGGCGTTTTCTTGGCAGCTCGGGCTGTTTCTTGCGTGACACGTGCCGAAGTCAGGCTCCGTGTTCTTATCCAGTCACTGTAAAATACGATGCGTAAGTGTGCGTCCGATGCTGAGTTGCCTGGATCGCCCGCCGAAGTGTCGTGGACAGTCGTAGGGCGCCTCTTATATTGGGTTGGGCCAGGAAGTCAGGTGTCTTGCGATGGCCGGAAGTCGAGGACGTCAAGGGGCGTTTTCTTGGCAGCTCGGGCTGTTTCTTGCGTGACACGTGCCGAAGTCAGGCTCCGTGTTCTTATCCAGTCACTGTAAAATACGATGCGTAAGTGTGCGTCCGATGCTGAGTTGCCTGGATCGCCCGCCGAAGTGTCGTGGACAGTCGTAGGGCGCCTCTTATATTGGGTTGGGCCAGGAAGTCAGGTGTCTTGCGATGGCCGGAAGTCGAGGACGTCAAGGGGCGTTTTCTTGGCAGCTCGGGCTGTTTCTTGCGTGACACGTGCCGAAGTCAGGCTCCGTGTTCTTATCCAGTCACTGTAAAATACGATGCGTAAGTGTGCGTCCGATGCTGAGTTGCCTGGATCGCCCGCCGAAGTGTCCTGGACAGTCGTAGGGCGCCTCTTATATTGGGTTGGGCCAGGAAGTCAGGTGTCTTGCGATGGCCGGAAGTCGAGGACGTCAAGGGGAGTTTTCTTGGCAGCTCGGGCTGTTTCTTGCGTGACACGTGCCGAAGTCAGGCTCCGTGTTCTTATCCAGTCACTGTAAAATACGATGCGTAAGTGTGCGTCCGATGCTGAGTTGCCTGGATCGCCCGCCGAAGTTCTCCGCAACGAAGACGCCGCTGGCCTTCACTGCAGAATTATGGATATCGTAGCGGATTACGGAGTGCGTTGCGGGAGGGAAGAAACGAATCACGAAAACACCCCAGCGTCACCTGACGTACTCAACAATTGGAGAAACTGACGGCAGGTGACCTACACGTCCATTCACCTTGCCCGCTAAATTTAGCGGGAACGCTCGTCTTGTGACCTATCCACCAATTTAATTTTCCTGTTAAATTTAGCCTTGAAATTGACGTCACGTGACCCATTCACCAATTCAGTTTTCCCATTAAACCCAGAGGAAATATTGACCTCGCGTGACTTAAACAGCAATTCAGCTTCCCCGTCAAATTTAGCAGGAGAAGTCGACGCCAGATGACCTGGTTATCTCGTGACTTACACAACTTGTTAGCTTCTCCGCTAAATGTAGCGGGAAATATACAGGGGTTGACACAAAGTCCCTCTCCGCATCCCTCTCTCCCTTCCCCATCCCTCGCTTCCCCTCTCGCAGCTCCCCTCCCCCTTTTCACCTCCCTCCCATTCCTTCCCCCTCCCTTTCTCATGTGACACAGAAATTCAGTTTCTGCTTTCCTCTTTACTCCCTATCCTTCTCCCTCCTCCCAATCCCTCTCGTCACCGTCCTACGTTGCCCTTTTCGGCTTCAGTTGCTTATATTCTCCTCCCTGGTCTTGTGACACACCAATTGAGTTTCCAAAAAAATTATCAAAACAAAGTGTCTTTACTGCTGGAACGAAACTGCTGTTTAATGTCTAACCGACAATTGACAGAACCGTTTCTAAATGCTGCGTCCTTTATTATCGAAGTAGTGTAATGCGTGATCCATTACAGTACTTTGATAATAAACATCGCGGCCAACTCTTGCCCTGCGCAAAGCATGACGAAGACTTCTCGTTTTTAGCTCTGTAATGTTTCTTGTTTACAATTTACTCAGATTTTCCTTGACACTTTCAAGACAGTCCCACTTTATTGGAAACACTGTTGGAAAACAGTCAAGGGCACTAATATTGTCTTGGTTTCTTCCCTTGATACTGTAAAACCCTCTATTTTCGCGGCCCCTATTTCTCGTGAATCGAACACAGAGAGGTCATGATCACGGCCACTAAATTTTGCGAATTCAGACGCCAGCATTGAAACTCTTAAAGACGGAAATTTTCGCGTGCCCCTTAATTTCGCGAAATTTGCAAAAATCAAGAGCACCCAAACTTAAAGTGTGTTACAGTATACTACTAGTTATTTGTCCCAATTTTTGCAGTGAAAAAAATCTAGGTCAGTTATTTTACCCAGCTTATTTTATAAACATCCTTGATTTTTTCAAGCTTGATAAGATCAGCAGCAGCAGCATGTTCCATTTAGATAAGTACACTAAATGAGTGAATACTCTCGGCATATAAACTTTTAAGTATGGGTGACTATGATAATTTAAACAACAGTTAACGCTAAAAGATATGTTTCATTTTGAAGAGGCTCCTAGTTCAAAAGCCACTTGAATAAAAAAAGAACAACAAAATGATGATTAAAATGAAAGAAAAAAATATTTTAGAGCATTGCTTTTTTCCGATAATCTTTATCAATAAGTCATTTTGCTAAGACAGTTCGTCTTAACTGAAGAATAATTCGATCGAAAGCTCACGTTGATGTGACAGCCGTTTGAGATATTGCACAGATGTAGATGTTATGTGATGACTCTAATGCCAGTACATTGAAAAAGAGAGGAAATGCGGGATTGTTTATTATTCGGTCTGTGAGTAAAGAAAGCGCTTTTGTGGTCCAGTGTCAGTAAAACCCAACGAACCCTAGGATCCCAGCCATTATTTGGGGACGTTGCATGCCATTTTGCCCTGCTTGCCATAAGCCGCCTGCAATTAATAACACTCGCAGTGTTGAGCGTAATCGTTCAGCAAGAGACGTTTTAATGCGCGAAAAACTAAAAACAAATATCGTAAAACGTTTACATGCTGGCGAAAGAGTAAAACTTTTTTAATAAATTACCTACTCTTTTTTTTCTCGATCCCAAAACTGCAATGTGCTCATTAACAAAAACACACTGAGGGCGCAGGTGAGCTGGTGTAAGTTTACCTTTTCGTCAAACACCTGAGGCTGGGTGTGACAAAAAAACTTGAAACAACCAAAAGTAGAAAAGGAATCCCGGACAAAAGCTCACTGGACAGAAGCACATCGGACTAAAGCTTACCGGATAAAAGCACACCGGGCGAAAGCACACCCATTTTTTCACATACCCGGACAAAAGCTCACCAGAAGAAAATGTCATGATGGTCGTAACACGAGTGCGGACAACATAGGTGCATGCGTGCGACACTAAAATGCAACGATCTGACAGGCACCTGGTTTGTTGATTAGAGTGGAAGCAATTTTATTTATTGATAGGTTAGAAGCGAATGCTGTACCCTACTGTCTCCAACTTGGTAGATATCGATGTACCTGGAACCCTCGCAAATATGTTTCAGACGGTTCTGCAGGCACTGCGTGGTTTTTCGCACCCGCTTCACTGGGCGCTCGACTCACCGGGCTTGTGTCAACGCCATGGCAACGAGCGCTTGATCTTGCTGTAGGCATTCAATCAGCCTCCAGACGGTTAGATGGGTGTGGCCGACAGGCTTCTGAAACCCGTTATTCCATCTTTCGCAGGCGTTGTTCGTCCCGTCTTCCTCTTGTAGAGTGGGGTCGTACATTTCCACCGTTATGGGAAAACTCCGGTCGTCGTAAGCGCTGTCAGGCAAAACGAAGAATTCGCTCTGGGTGCCGCAGCAGGAGGAGCGGAACTACCACGGAAGGCGCTGTTGACATACGCAATGAAAGTAGTCCAGCAGGTCGCCGATGTCACCGGTAGACTTTTTTCTCATGTAGGCTAGTCCTTCGGGTACAGGCTGTGGTGGAAGGAACGCCAGCCCATGCAACATTCCGCACAGCTTTCTAAATTGGTCCTTAGTCTTGTACTTGTCCAAAAGCCTCGACTCCCGCACCTGAAAAATATTTTTAAAACATCGAAACTCGATGGGCAGTATAATACAGATTTGCTTCAGTTTCCATTGGACATCACCCTGAAATAATCCTTGATTTCAAATACATTTATGACGCACAATGACGGAAACAATTTTATTGTTTTAGCTATTAACTTCAAGTATTACTCTGAACACCAAGGAAACCTAGGCATTAGTAAAGAAGAGACATCGTGCTTAACTTATATGGGCTCGTTTAGCTATTTACTTAGCAAATTGGTCCCGGAGGCCTAAAGGCATTCCAGATAGCTGAAGTTGCAAGATGAACCGAACTGAGAAGAAAATGTCACAAAACAAAAGGCACGTTTCCCTCCACGCTATCTGTCAACTTCACACTGAAACCTAACTTTCCACAAATTTCTTGCACCACCACACTAGACACAAAACAAACAAAACATAGAAAAAACACGCCCATACAGACAAGGCAAGAACCAAAATGATTATGAACTCAGGAACGCCTTGGTGCTGTAAGCAAGGTTCATGTATGCTTGGCTTATACATTTGCCTATTGACTGAATTCTAATTGTTTCTCTTTCAATTCGTTTGACATCATTGACCTCTTTATGTGCGACTTCTGTCTCCAACCACTGTGCCATGCAGTTGTTGCATTCGTGTATATTGTTACGAATGACGAGGTGACGACACAAAGAATAACTGAGGAAACTGAAATGTCTAATAAGGCAAATTAGCGCCCAAAACAATAAAGTGAACAGGAGAGAACAACAGAGCGTCGCGGGCGTCGAAGTCGGCGTAACTGCAGGATTGAACGCTTGGGCGAGACCGACTCCGGACCGCCACGCGGAGTACCTTATGTACCCGCGTGGGTTTCTAGAACATTCGGCGTAAAACATTCGTAAATCGATGAGACGAGAAGGTTCTCGAACTTCACGACAATGTCGAGTTGAAAGAATAAATAAAAGAGGAGTCCGCTCAGTGGAATCGAACCCGGAGCCTCTGAGTGATAGCCAAACGCGGTACCCATTAGGCCACGTGCGAGCTCGGCAGCGCTCCCGGCAATATATATTGCTATCTCAGAATTGGCCGCTATGATTTTTCGTTTCTTTTATGCTCAGTTATTCTGTCATTCAAAGAGCTGGAAGTTTGCCCCACATACCTAAGCCCTCACGCTAAAGCTATCTCTACACTACTCCTTCGTCAGAAGGCACCGATTTCGTCTCTATGAGCTTTCTGGCAACCCTTCCTTTCTCTTTGGAATGAGGCAAGGCGACCCAACTTGAAATCCGCATTGAAAGCCACATTTACTCTAAAGTTTCTAGCATACGCTTTTACATTGTGACAAATCGCGTAAAAAATATGACATGACTGCGAATCTTTTTTTCCGCTCTCTCTTCTCTTTCTTCCCTTGCCCTGCTCATTATAGTCACGTACCTCCTAATGAAATCTTCTCCGCATCCCGTGCTGCTCAGTCTCTCACTCTGCCCTTTGACTGTCTTCGCTAGGAAAATGTACACAAGGCCTGTTTAAAGCATTAGCGACCAATGACCTAACAACACCCGCTTTTACAGTTTTAGAGTGGCAGATCTCTTTTTG
Organism: Ixodes ricinus; assembly: GCA_037355805.1. Lineage (NCBI taxonomy): Eukaryota > Metazoa > Arthropoda > Arachnida > Ixodida > Ixodidae > Ixodes > Ixodes ricinus. The sequence continues at coordinate 11,983 of JAZHYW010008333.1, forward strand.
GTTGGTGACGACATTGGTGTCAAAAGTGCATATAAGCGGTTTACTGAATAAACGTATTAGCTGAGTTTGAAACGTCCTCTGACGGATTTCTTTGCCTGTTTCTTATACCTTCGGATGTTTTAAGTTTTTAACTCCCAGTCCCAGGTCTTTTCAAATCAGTTTATTTTATGTTACAAAAATACATTCCTGACAAGGGCGCTGGAAAAAATTCTGCGCGATTGCAGCTTGACGGGTCCCAGCGCCCCAATACAAGGCTGCAATGGTACTGACTTAAATAAAAGAACGAAACAAAACAAAACATCACACACACAGACAAAAAAAAGAGATATACAGGCATCTAAGTACACACATTTAGAACTATCAGAAACCTAAATAATGATGTTATATTACAAAATTTCTTGTATGGCACGATTGCTTACAGAGTATATATCAATGTCGCGAGTAAAAAGCAAGTTTAACAAGAGCGGTAATTGGTAGCGGTATCTCTGAGTGCCGAAATTTGTTCTAAATGCAGGAATACGCCAGGGGGCTATGAGGCGATGGGTAAATGAACTCGTTTTTTTCTAGTTTTGCAAGGTGTGAGATTATGTTAATATTTTTTCTTACACATTGTTGGTAACTTAAAAGCAATCTAGAGGAGTACATATTATATATATCAATGATTTGAGGTTTTTCAAAAAGAGGAAGAGAGTGATAATCACGAGGTACATTTTCAAATATTCTAACATCCTTATCTGTAAAATACGCAATTTTTCTAAATTGCTTTTAGTAGTTGTTCCCCATACTAAATGGGAATAGCAGATTACGGAATGAAAAAGGGAATTGTAAATTAATCTTTTGATGTTTACTGGGAGTATATGCCTGTACTTATTCGTAATTCTGGCAACTTTACAAATTTTCTTGTGAATGTATGTTACTTGATTATTCCATGACATAAGACTAGAAACTATAACACCGCGAGTCTGGTACCACCCATCACATGTATTTACGCCGCAGCTTGTGCACAATGAGAAAGTCAAGACTCCTCAAAATTTCGTATGCCCGTGACTCGGTTTGTTAAACACTCTTTTAAAGACCCACCTGTACAATATTTTCATACCAGGCTCACATTTCCCCCTCTGCCATTGCTGCATTGACGGCGTGGGGGACTCCTTTTGTTGCTGCATCTTGAGGCTGGATAAGCAGGGAGCTTCCCGGAATGCGGCCCCCGGATGGCCTCTTCCATGCACCCGAATATTACTTTTTGGGTTCCTCGGCATCATCATGCCGGTGTTTGAGACCTAAATTGGAACAGTCAGCTCAATGCTGCGTTATCAATGGAAAGTTAACATAAAGCCGGTGACAGATTAAGCCGCGCTGACGCTGCCAATATATTGTACGTACGAGGCAGACATTGCCTGAAGCGTGTTTCTTCCTGATTTGAGTGCATACTGTCGCAAGGATGGATGGATGGATAGATGTTAATGGCTATACCTTTTGTAACGGGCGGTATAGATTGCACCACCTAGCATTGGTCAAGTCTTCATCCCGAAAAAGGGGAAAGGGAAGGATATGAGGGCGCGGTATAACAGATAGACGGGCCTAGAACATTTCGGTGTAAGGCATTTTGGCGTGAACCTTTCGGCGCATGGACGTTTCGGTGCAAGACGTTTTCTGTGTTGGACGTTTCGATGTATGGACATTTCGGTGCATGGCAAATCAGAATCACGTTGTTTTTTTTTTTTTTGCTGTAAACGTAATACGCACAATTTGGCTAGAAATGCACTTTGTTCAGTTCATATTTTTCTGGACTTGGTCATTATTTTACGCTCACTTTCTGATATATTGTCACGAATGAACAGGCGAGGAAACAAAGAATAACCGGAGAAACTAAACGTTTAATGGGGCGAACTTGTGCCCAAATCAAAAAGGAAGAAGATAACTACAGAGCGTCGCGGGCGTCGAATTCGGCGAGACAGCAGAATCAAACGCTGATGCGAAACTGACTCGACAAGGTCGGGGGCGGCCTCATATCTAGAGTGAGTCACTATCTCGAAGATTCGGTGAAGAAGGCTCGAGCGTCGCGCGCTCGGGGCGAGAATGAACACGCACTTTCTAGAACAACAAAAGCAGGAATAAATGATAGAAGTTATGTCCGGATCAAGAATAAACGAGAACCTTCTAGAAGTCCATGACCCTGCGCGCGGCAATATAACATAGTTGTGCCGCAGCACCATTCTGCGCGAGACTTGGAGGCATTGGACGTTATGGTTCTTTCGCCAGTGTCCCTGGTCCAACGTTCGCACTACACGCATGACGTTTACGCCTTCGAAAAATGGAGGCGGTCTCGGCGTTTTCTGAGGTAATGGGCTCCATTATTTGTGTTGCGTGTAGGAAAGGCCTCAAACAGCAAGAAGCACAGGTAAACCACATAGCATCGATCATTTAGCACACCTGACAGGAGAAATTAAAATTCTTATTCACATTCGTCACTCGTCGCACGTTTTATAATATCAATTGGGGCATAAAAACACACTGTTACGTTTCTTATAAAGCCTGGATTCTTACAGACTCTGAATGGGAACTCAATGATTCCAAAAATATATATACATAAAACGTTACACCAGATAGTTAGGCAGCACTTTTTATAGATTGGGGATGCCTCTCAGAAGTGCATTCAGTAGCGGTACATAAAGCTACAGACCCTCAGTATGAAACTGTTCGATAGCGAAGCCGTGTGACAAAAATTTATAGAACAAAAGTTTGCAGATGGGCTCACTAAAACTCACACTCAGCAACGTCCACAACCGATGGCTTAGCATGCATTAGCCCATAGAAAGGGAAACAGCCGTGTTCCCAAACAAAAGCACTGACGATTGAAGTGTTTGCGAGTGGTAGAGCAACTGAAAACCCCACCCCGTCTTCAAAATAATAAATATGCTCTTCCGTGATCAGCGTCATCATTCCAAACCCCGAACCACTTCGTTGCCAAGGCATTAGCTATTCCTGTCACAATCACAACAATGGTATTAACAACCTTTCTAAACTCGCGGAAGAACTGTTGCGCTCGTCATGCGCGCTGTTTTCGAAAAAGTCGTTTCCGGTTTCTCCAGCATAGGAAACAAGCTATCTGACCCACTATGAGAGAGGAAGATTCGTTGTTCGTATAGATGGCCTACAAAGAGTGGCTGTACCATGTCAGTGCTGTCATTTCGCTGTTTTTTTTTTTTAATACTTGAAGAATAAAACCCTCCTGGTTTGCGAATCCAACGAGAAAAAAGCACACTAACGGGCATTTTCGAAAATAAAGCTTCGGCAGCTCTCTGTTTGGTTAGAAGGTGACATAGAGGAAAATCAACTCCAACCTGTTTAATTCGCCGACCATTTCTGCGACCCAATAGCCAGGTTGGTGCCTCTTGCACAGAGCGTGGAGCAAACGCTTGCGCTGGGAACCTCCTCGGTTCCATCCCCACCCCCGCCCGTTTCGATTTAGATGAGTTTCGTACCGGCACGCGTTCATGTAATCACAACTGCGTGATGCACGTTAAAAACCCCAGGTTAGCGGTTGTACTGCACTGGCTAAATTTCTCATCTACAGCTAAGAGACCGATCACCCGTTGAGGGGTATCTCCATCAAGGCTGTATAAACATACAAAGCAAGCATATAATTAGATTTTATTTTCTTCTTTCCCTTCCCTTTTTGTTGTTGGCCTCTTCTTCACCTGTCAAAGACCTGCTCTTAATATCTTTGAGCAGTCTCGGCGACGGCTGTAAACACATGGGAGGGGAATCCAGCATCTGCGAGGCGTTCAGTTTGACTGTCAAAGCTATGTTGAATTTCGTGATAACAAGACCTCCCCAGTGCATGCGTATAGCAAGTCCTCGCAATCGCCCGCTTAACAATTGGTGGGTGCGCGGATTCGAATGGCAACAGTGGCGTTCCAGCACGCGGTTCATAGCCCCAACATACATTGCCCGGACAAAGAGATAAAATGAAATCCAAGAATCGGATACATCCTGCCTCAGGCACCGCATGAGTCAAAACAAATGGTGAAAGGCAATCACTAAAAATGCCTAAAACTTCAGTCAGTGACGAAAGAAAGGACAAGGCTTCGGCATCTAACAAAACCAAGAAATCATCTACGTACAGGGAGACCTTTGCAATTTTTGTTCCGCCAAGCCGTTCAAAGATGATGTGGTCAAGGCTCGCTAAAACCAAGTCGCTGAGCACGGAGGCAACGCAAGAACCAATACATCCCCCTTGCCGTTGCCCAAACTCCACCCCCTAGCAACAAACTTCCAGGCGCCTTTTTGCGTCCCATGTTCGGTTACAACTGTCCTTCAGGCCCTCAAAGTATAGCTTTCTCTCTGGATTGTCTTGACTTGAGGTCTATTCTTTCTTTGTGAATATTAACTCACCCTTTGGTATCTTTTTCTTTTTTGCATGTGATACACCATGACACTAAGAAAAATCCACTAATTCTTAGAAGTAATTTCTCACTTGACTAGAACCCACACGGAAAACGTAGTTGAAGTAAACTATACTAACTACCGATATAAAAATGTAATGGAAAATTACTAAACTACAAAACAAAAATAGTTAAACCACACTAACTCGAGTAGAGAAGTTGAATTGCGTAAAACGTCTGCTAGCATAGCGCCAGCTTGGCAGTTGGGCCCGTGCCCAACGCCGAGCGTCGTTCGACGCGTTGATTGGACACGAGGCCCAACCGGGCGCTGACGCAACACTCGTATCCAATCTGCGTCTGAGCCATGGTGTAGGAAGGCCCTTTAGGTGTAGAGACTCCGCTCCCCGCCGCGACCAGATAATGCCACCCCGCGCGCTTCGCTTCACGGAGCCACCCCCAGATGGCGCCGTAAGTTTCAGGCCACCCGGCAGCGCACCGGGCCGCCTGTGCTAGCTGCCTGCTCGGCGTGCAGCTTGCTTTCCGGTGGCTACCGGTTCGCGTACGATGCGGTATGTAGGTGGGGCCATTCAACTATCATCTCTCTCAGCACACTACAGTTTTCATAACCCGAACAATGGCACACGGACAAACAAGGGTAGCTCCCAATACCAGCCGACGCCGGCGCTCTACGAGGGAAAACAAAATCCCTCTCCTGTAGATGATTTCTAGCCTAGCTTACATTCCGTCGTTTGTTTCCTCAGTAGCGCAATACTAGCGTCGGTAAGCGTTTGTAAAATGAATAAACTCTGATTTTACCGCAGGTAAACGATAACTTGAGTGCGACCGAAAGAAAAAAAAATAATGCACAAAAATAAAGAATGATTAACACAAACCTTGTTAACGGATAATACGGAACTGAATTGTTTTAAGCACCGTTCACATGACTTCTGTAAAAAAAAGATATATATATATATATATATATATATATATATATATATATATATATATATATATATATATATATATATATATATATGTGTGTGTGTGTCTGTATATTGGGTTCGCAAATTCCCGTTTATTCAACTGGACTATTAAACTTTTTTTTCAACATGTGGGGCATCTAACGCGATTATTCTTTTACATTTTAAGGCGGCCTTTGAGTCCTGCTAAATTGAACTGCTGGCCGAATTGGCACGAAGTTACACATATTGCACGCAGAGGTTAATGAAAGCAGCATTCTTTGAAAGGTTCACTTTGTTAATACACTTACATTTGCATGTGGCAGATTGCAGCAAAAGTTTATAGTAACCACACTCGTCAAGGAAAGCAAACCGGTTTTATTAATAACACCTCTGATTTAAGTATAATAATAATATCATCACAAACTTCAACAAAAAAATTTAAAAAAATCGCTGTAAAAAATTGTTGTAAAATAAAGCTGTTAAAGCATTGTTTAATGTATGACACACACTATAGCCGCTTTTGGAGTTATTTTCCACATTACGAGTCACACAGTCGGGACTCTTTCTTCTTTTCTCGAGACTGCTTCTTTGCATCTCGGTTTTTTCCTTTGCAGTACTGTCGCGTTCTCATGCGATCCGAACCCTTTCGCACGTTCGACCGAAATCGGAGAAGCGTCTGCCCTCCACGGAGGCGCCTGCATTCCACGAGAACGCCAGACAGAATCCGACCCAGAACAGATGGTCAGTCTGTTGTGTTTGCGTGTACCGCATGCAAGACGAGGCGCCTTCAATTCGAAGAAAACAACTACCGAGCATCGGGGCAAAGCACCATTGCAAAAGAAAAAAAAAGTTGGAAACAATTAGAGGCGGCGTAAGCAATGGGTGACTTAGCACACGTTCCGGCGAAGGGCCGGCGACCGGATGGCCTGAACGTTTTGGCGCCCTCTAGGGGCAGGCGGAGAAAACATAGGAAAGGAGGGGACGTGATGTGTTCGCCGTTCCGGCGGGGCGAGGAGAGGAGTCTCCACACCTAAAGAGCCTTCCTACACCGTGGTCTGAGCTTGTTCTTACCGTGATGACGTCGAAATGCCATAGAGCATAGGCCTTGAGTACTCTAGGGCCCGTGGCTGCTACTCGCCGGCAGTGCAGGAATTCGTACAGTTGTGCGTGTTTTGTTGATCGTTTCTTTATTCAGAGCTTACAGGCTCCGATGACTGGGCAAAAGGCAGATATGATCTGCCTGACGAGGCCCCTTTACCGTTTGACAATGTTCAGCACAACACGAAAAAACACTAATCAAAAACGATAAAGAGTGAATAGAAAAAAAAAGTTACACAATTTTTATACAGTAGTTCAAGATAGTTAAGGTATGGCATAAAGAAGGCACTTATAAATAACATTATTATAACAGGCATTCAAACAAATTGATAAATTTATTACACATATACGTTTAAATATTTATTTATGTGCACACAATGGAAGGTACTTTTTCATTCAATTTTTTAACTTCTGGTTAGACACAGAGTTTTGAATAATACCTTGAATGATTGGATGCTTGTTTAGTATATGTGGTATTAAATATGCCAATGGTGGACCGTAATTGGTCCTCAGCAAAGAAATTCTATATATGTCGTGTCAGAGATTGCATTGAGTGTTTGTAAAGTTGTATGTGTCTAAAAATGCAGATTCGTCTTTTCTTATCTCATTAAAGACATAGATTGAGAGTTTTAGCTGAAAAATTGGCGCTATGTTATGCAAATTGCGTTAAAAAAATAAGGGGCTGTTTGAGCCATGCGCAGAAGGATTTTGATGCAACATACTGCCCTTGTTTTGCAAAATGAATAACATTTCAAAGTTTGTCTTATTTGTTGTATTTAGACACATCATCGTACAAATGGTATATGGTATCAATGGAAAGTTTATCTTTTACCAGGGAAACGTTATTTGTGCTCTCTTTACCATATTTTGCACTTTGCCCACCCAGTTTTTGTTTGGTTAACGTCTCAGCTGAATAGTATTTTTTATATCAGCATGATCGTTTATTTTTGCCTTCCAGTGTTATGGGGCGGAGCTTTTTTTTAAGTAACCTTGAAGGTACCGGGTGATCCGAAGTTTATCTACTGGAGCACTATCTTAATATCAGTCATCAGAAACTCCGGTAAGCGTGGCACGGTACTTGCAACGGCACCGGGCTGCTACAAGTACTGTAACGGATCGGAGCGGAATGAAGCGATGCGAAGGCGCTGCAGTTGCGCGCCGGACCTTTAGAGTGCTTCGATAGTACTCGTCGTAACGCGCTCCCTTGCTCACGCTAACCATAACTGAGGTAGTTCTGCCGTCATCAGACAGACTGTGATAGCGACAGGAATAGTCATTTCTCTAGATCAAGTTGAACGGAACGGACGAAACATCGGTCGTAGCCGCCTCTGTGGTATTCCAGCCGCGCTCAATGTCCAGTTGCCGCGCCAGTCGTCTCCAGTGCATCACAAAGCCTCGTATCTTGTCCGCACAAACTGACCTTTCAGTTCTTCGTAGATTGTCTTCGAGGGCGTCGATGAAACCTCGCTCCAAGCTTGTGCCCAGGCGGTACTGCGAATAATGCACCGGAGTCTTAGCACAAGCTCTTGGACGCACCACCAGTCAAGACGCTGTTCAGAGGAATTCTACATCGAGTAAATGTTTCTTGGTCATTCACAATGACTAGAATAAGCGAAATGCACCGTGCATACTGCGCACCTTTAGGTAGTGTTCCTAACCACAGGCGACCATGGCGTCCTCTGCTTCTCTATGCAATGTGTACCAAGGACAACTTTCAGAGGCATTCAGGCAGAGACTGTGCAGGCGCGAACCTTGAGCACCGAACAAAGCAACGCTCGTGCGGTCCTTATCTTTTTAATGCCACAAAAGCGTTGCCGGGAGTTGGGCCTGGGTGCACCATGTGTTTGCCACCCCTAAGCGTTTATTAACACGGTGCATTCTTTCAACGCGGAACGGTCTCGCGAAACAGAGACTTCGCATAATCGGCCAACGTACACGTCTAGTTGGATGCGCGAAAATGTTGACGTATTAACTTACGAGAATTTCTTCAAACCTAGGCATCTGCACGGGGAATATCAAGCGTTTTACTGCAAATGATACGAAGTACCAGTGTGAAGATATAGTCTGCTTTATTAGAATCACTCAATAAACTTTGTCCGATTAGGTTCACTCTGCTTAAGCGCGGTCCAAACCCAGTCAAAAAAACGGACCAGCAAAATCAAAAAACAAACGAAACCTGTTTTTTTTTTAGAACTCTCGTTTGTTGTTTTAGCCCAGAAGCGCGAGGGACTGTATGGACGGGGAACAGGCCCACTCGTCACAACCAACTTGTCATGAATACTGGTCATAGGTGAACTGGTCAAAGAGGACATCTCGTCTTAGGTGAACCGGTAGTAGGGAAGGTGGTCGCAGTGACCTTCTCGTTCCCGGAAAGTTCGTCAAAGACATTTTTTTTAAAGAGGGGGGGGGGGGGGGGGCTTCAGCTTGAAAAGTGGTCGCATCGAACTTGTCGCAGTTTCAAAGTTAGCCTCTTTTTTTGTTTGTTTGCAGGGGGTGGTTGTTGTCGGCTTTTCGGTGTTATCGTTACTTTCGACGTCCCTTCGTTATTAGACCCTTTTTAGAAGCTTTGCTAGGTCGGAACTTACTTCGCAATGAAAAAACAGGGCTCATCCTGTGGTATGCAGATTTCCACACCAGGATGCTAGGAAGCGTAGCAGTTAGGTTTCGTCTTTGGGGGCGTCTTCTCTGTTCTCTTTCTACTCTAAAGGTTTTTTTTCCTTTGAAGCGGCTCCGAATGTTCCGAATATGGGGCTAAATGTTCGGACCTTCAGATAGCACGACCGCGTTTTGTAAGATGGAGCTAACTCAAACCCAGAGTGGCGCTTCAATGCTTGCGTGCGTACAGGGACCTTATCTGTACGAAGTGTATTATTATACGGATAGCCGAGAATACTCCGACGCTGTGTACTGGGTCTGTAGAGATAGAAAGCGTTCCAAGGCCAAAATGACCACCCTCGGATGTCCTATGACGAGTAGGTTTGTGATGAGTTCTCCTCGACCCAATATTTTCATGTTTCAGAGTGATTGTTATAGTCGGTCATGGGCTAATGAGTTTGCTTCTCTTGATAGCACGATCACACACGCCCAACCAAAGCACGGCGGGAGCTAACGTGCGCGTTCTTTACTTGTCGCCGACAATACACCATTTTCAGGTACGGCCCAGCGTGCAATATTTACAGACCAGCACATGCGTGTTTGTCGCTTCGGAAAGCGAGCAAAGCACGCGCCATACGCACGAATTCTCAAGCTGCCAACGTAATTATTATTTGTCATCAGTTTTCGAAGCCGAATTGCAAACGCAAGATCGGCGAAAGTGGTAAATTGTAACGAAGTGGACAAGTGCCCAGTTGCCCTCTGTTACGACTTCCTCTTGTACGACATGCCCCATGACGACGTGACCTATTTGACAAGTTTACCTATGACGAGTTGGCTGTGACGAGTTGGCTTGTGACGACTTCTTCTAGACCCAGTTTTGCGACACTAGATTCACCAAAAAAGCTTCAGTGTGAATATAGACCAGGGGAGGCCAGGCTGACCCGGCCTAAGAGCCGCGAACAAAGCCACGATACTTCCAAGAGCCGGGGGGGGGGGGCACACTTTTCCAGAGCAAACAGAAACTCCAACTACTTTCAGTCTATCCGAGTAAAAATCAGTCCAACTGTACGTAAGGTAGCAGTATCACAAGACAACCAGACCGCAACCTGTCTTTCGATTTAAAACGCGTTCCACATCTCTTTTTGGGTGAGTGCTAGTGTGACCGGGAGGGAGGCGGGGGAGTGTGTGGGGGCGGGGGGGGGAAGGTAAGCAGCAGAGCCGCATGCGGCTCGCCAGCCGCAACTTGGCCAACCCTGGAATAGACCTTCGGAGCTTTGTCTTTTGAAAGACGATGATTAAGCGATGATGTTGAACATTCGAATTGCGCGACTGCGCGACAGCACGCTCAAACATATGCTCAAGCTCAACTATAGCAGCGAGCAAAAACGAAAGAGAAGTCACCAAAAAGTTTAATTGGATTATTTCTCTGGTAAGAAAAGTCGCTGTCTGGCCCACACACAAGTTGAGAAAGGCTGGCGTGACCTATTAGATAACACTTGCTTTGTGATTCGTTCCTCGTTGTTTTAACCTGCTGATGTTGCAGTACTAATGGCTGTGGAGCCTTCACTGTCGGTGACTATAATGGGATTATACATTATAAGAAGAAAGTCTACATTTGCAGGTTCAACTGACCTGCTGCATAGCCTGGCCGATGACCCTGTAGGCTGGCACCCGGTAGGGATCACTGAATGTTTTGTATGTCCCGTGGATGAGAGCAGGCGTTTCGCCTCTGCACGAAATGTTGGACAGGCAGACCAAATGCACGAAGTTCCACTTGCACGGCCCGTGGAAAACTTTCTCAGGATGGTGGTGGAATACGGTATTGATGATGTCCTGGTCGTGGTAATCTAGCGCCTTATGGCGATACTTGTCCATCCACGAACGTAGAAGTGCGTCCATACCAGAGTTGCGCATCCGCGTGAGGTTCATCAGCATTACCCCGGCATTGATTCCTGAGTGAAGAACACCCGAGTCACAACGACACTGATGAGAGATATATTGGGCCAGACGCTCAGTTCACTTACCGTAACGCTTATAGTGGGGCATTTCCCAGTAATTATAGATGGTAAGTGCCTCGTCCTCGACGTCAGAAAATACTACAGCCAGTTGCTGGTCGTTCATCTGACCGAAGTAGTTCCAGAGATCTTCCACGGGGTGAAAGAATACGGCGTCCGAGTCCACGTACAGAACTGCGTCTTCCTGAAGCAGCAATCTCTGCGAACAAGAGGATGTCGTCAAGACAAATCACGTGGCGTCCCCGGTGTTCCGACGGCACGAATCCGGTGTGTACATCCTGATTGATTGGGACTGCCCACCGAGACTACGGTGTCTGGAACGCGTCTCCGACTGGTGTGTTTAACGTCCTACTCCGGCCATGCATAGAAAGTGGTGCCGAAGCGGAAACAAATCTCGTCACGGACGCCGGAGTGTAATGCTGTCGGATGTCGCTATCCTTGTGGTTGGTTATAGAAGTTCCGGCAAAAAGCAGAGCAAACGCGAGTGTCGCTGTCGTCGCGGCGTCCCAACTCCTGGCTACCGAAGCTTCCGTTGACTGTCAAGCTTAAGCGAGACCTGCAGCAGAACAGGCGTCTGTCATATCTACCACCGCCGCTGTTACACCGCCAGGGTCGCAGCCAGAGTCAGCATGACACTTTGATGACGTTATCGGCGAAATTCAGGGAGACCACTTTTTTGGGCGCGATAAACACACCAGTCGGAGACGCTTTCCGGACACCTTAGCGAAACGGCTACCTATGCACAAAGTCTTCATTGTTTACTTTCCCGTAAAACACCCGTACAGCGAATCACTGCCACTTTCGGAAGAAGACAAGTGAATAACGCTCAGGCTAAGAAACAAAATATCCCGGCCCGAAGTCAGATGTTTAGCGTGACGTTCACGTGCTAAAAATCGCAACGAAAATCGCAATTTCGGGTTCGAAAGTAGTAATGAATAGTTATTCGCTGCATTGTGTTTAACACAAGTTGTGTTATATGGCTGGCTCCTGGGAGTTTTCGGTTTTGCTCTCATGTAAAGGAAGAGCATCGCACGAGTGTTGTGACTTCACCACGGTCACGCAGCACTCCTGTCCTCACTGAATGACCACGAGTTCCGCCAGCCTAATGCTGTCGCCTCACTGGTGTCCAGTCTATGCCCTGCGCCGACTTCTGGAACGCGATAGCGAAACATATAAACATATGAACTGCCGCTCGTTCTCAAGCCGTGCAAGCGTGTCTGCGTGACCAGAGAAAGAAGAAGACGCCGTTTTGAATGGCTGCGTTTTCATGTTCTCTGCACAAGAAAAATCGGCCACATGCCGAGGTAGGACGTCTACCGCTGCTGCTGCTACTACCGTCACTCCGATGGACTACTACTGAGTGCTGATGCCAAGTCAACCTACTGGTAACCTCGTTCCTAATTTAGTGTTGATGCATGTAGATCTCCCTGCACGAGCTTGCCGAACTCCGGACTTTCGAGACGACCTCAGTGGCATCATTGACCGAAAACGACATAATCGCCATGGGACAATACCAGATGTCCCATGTCTGGATGGTGCTAGGCGCGACTTCCCTTGAGAACACCAAGCTCGTCGCCTGTGAAGAGCCAAAAGTCCAAGGCCGAAAATGCCTCGTCATTGACCCAGAGTCAAAAGAAGTGACGCTCAAGCTTCTGGGGCTGTACCCTCAAACATGGAAAACCGGTAAAGTTGCAGAAGCGTTAGAATATTTCGTTACCGCGCACTCGGTTGTACGTGAAAAATGGGAATGCGAAGGAATGGAAGTCATGAACACCCTCAACAGAGAGGTGCAACTCACGCTCAGGGACGACATAATACTTGAGCGAAATTCCCCATCTACTGACGATCTATGGGTGTCTGAGCTTGCTACTGATACCCGGTCGTACTCCTTTGTGCCTATGATGCAACCGCGTGGGCCCCATCCGTCGCCACTGTCGGACTCCGCGGTTCACGCAGTGCAGAAAGTAAGAAAACAGCCTGGCTGACTGCGTCTTCACCTACGCTGACAGGCTGAGGATCGGAACAACAGAAGACTCCAGCAACAGAACCCCTGATGGATCCAAGCATCTTTTCCAAAACAGTATTCCAGTCGAAGAAAGTACAGACATTGAAGAGCTCGTTCACCTCGTGTGCTCCTTTCCAGATAAGAAAAAGAAAATAGTCGATGGTGCTCTGACCTTGCAGGAAATTCAAAGTGTCATAAAAGCTCTCCCTTCAAACAAGACACGTGGATCTGATGCCTAAGTGCTGAATTTCACTAAACATTTTTGATCTGTTGAATGCATTACTACTTGATGTACTTAAAGCCACACAGAAACACTAAACACTACCGCCAACTTTTTCTTATGGTCACACTGTACTGATTCCTAAAACAGAGGACACATTAGCTTTAAGAAAGGTTCAAGCTTATAGACCCATATCTCCTTTCAATGTGGACTATAAAATATTCGCAAAAGCTTCAAACGAGCGCTTACACCTCGTAATACATACTCTAATCGAATAACAGCAAACCTGTGGCATACGAGAACGAAACATTCAAACGAACATACACGTAACAAGATCTGTGATACCTCGATGAACAAGATCAAGTGACTATAGTTTAACTTGACTTGTCCAAAGCGTTCGATAGGGTAAGCCATTCTTTCTTATTCAAGCTACTTTCTCATGCAAACGTAGGGATTGCGCTATTAGAGTGCATTCGGCTTTTTTAGGAACATATCAGCACGAGACTTAATGTAAACAACTCCTTTTTAGAATCCATCCATACCAGATCTTCAGTTTGGCAGTGCCGCCCGCTATTACCACTTCCTTTTGCTCTGTACCTTGAACCTCTCTGCTTCAGCATTATGACCAATGATAATATTCATTGCTATAGCCTTTGCTTTACAAAGGTAAACTTATTAGCATACGCGGGTGACGTGGCGGTGTGCTGTCCGAATAAGAAAAGTGTGGAGAAAGGCCTTCATGTAGCAGAGACGTATTGCAAACTAACTGGAGCGAGGTTAAATTCCGGACAATCTAATGGCTTCTAGACAGGTGCGTGGACAACCATGCCTGAACACTTTGCTGGGCTATCGTGTAATAATTGTATCTTCAAATATCTTGGCGTTCCTCTGGATCAAACATTATCTAATAATCTATATTGAAATTCTGTCGTAGCCGATATAAAGCGAAAATCATTAGCATGGAGAGCGCAAGATCTTTCAGTCCTTGCAAAAGTAGCAGTGCGTAACATTTTTCTAATATTTAAATTAATGTATGTATTACAAGGATTACATTCTGGCCTTTCAAATATACAAGCTTTTTGCAGACTTTTTGCGGCATTTATCTTGAGCTCCTCTTGAGAATGGATAAAGCGCGATAACTTAATCCTCCCTCTAGAAACTGGCGGCTCGGGTCTGGCACATCTGTTCTTCAGCCAGCTGGTTTCGCGACTGTTCTTTGAAGTGGATTCGGATCAGATCGGCGACGACGACGACGAAAAGGGGGAAGCGAAGGAGAAAAAGAGGAGTACGATATACGGAATAATGTAGAATAAATCGACGTTTTAGTTTAACTAACGAGTTCGTAATATTACTCTAGGTATTATTACAAATGGGTGCAATCGACAGGATTCTCAAGAAGGAACCAACATGTGAGTAACATTTACCGTGGATAAAACGGCAGACAACGAAGTTGTCTTCGTAAGCTACCAACAAAACGATGATGAACGACAGCTGCCTGGACACGTCAGCACTCCGGAGCTCATCGAGTTGGTTCTTCAAAAGGCCGAGCTCTCACCCGAGGAACTCATCAGCAAAGGGTCGGCTAAGGTGAATATCCAGCTTTCGGCATTTGAAGACTTGGTTCTAAAACCCAGCCTCCGTCACCTAGATCGCCCGGACACGTCAGCTTCTACTGTAGCACTCATGATGGATTCGCTACAGTTGCTGCAACAGCAAATGGCGTAGCAAACCGAGCTAGTGGGAGCGAGTGTCTCGGCACTGAAAGCCCCACAACGACCTCGTCTTGAGCTCGTCAAGCCAGATATATTCAATTGTTTCTCTTCAAGTAAGGAGGCCTGGATCGATTTGTATGAATATGCCGCAGAAAATAACTACTGGGTAACCGAAGAAAGATAGGATTAAGAACATGCGTCTTTATCTTGATGGAATCGCCAAGAAGTGATATGACCTACACCTGAGCGACCACCCCGCGGCAAGCTGGAGCGACTGGAATGACAGCTTTTTGTCGAGTTTTCAGGAAAACGCTGTAGAGAGATGGGACCGCGCGATTTACTTCAAGTTCCGATCGGGCTCTCCACTGGAGTACTTCTATGACAAGAGAAGACTTCTTCAACTTGCTGAACCAGGACTACCACTCCTGCAACAGTAGCCCTTATCACCCACGGGCTTCCACGAGACCTGCAAAAGCAAGTTCAAGTAAGATCACCAAAGTCGGTTGAAGCACTACTCTTTAGTGTCTTCAGGACCTGCCCAACCCACTGGCTGACAAGATATCAGTACCAGATCAGTCGGATGACTCAAGACTCAATGGGTAGAGAACACGATTGTCCACACGATCGTCCGCAGCGGCGTAATTACGACTGGAACCGGTCTTCGAACCCGGTTGCAAAACAGGCTGGTCCCATGGAAAACTGCCCTCGCACGGGGGAAGAAGAAACAAAAAAAAACGAATAAACGAGGGTGAACAGTCCCACCCGAGGACAAACCTGGAGACTGTTTATTTGGCTTCTTCGAGTTTAGTACACAATCGAAATCACAGTGGACGGGTCAAAAATGCAGGCATTGGTGGACAGTGGAGCATCAATTTCTATCATCAACAAAACCAGGGCCAATCTTGACAATGTTTACAGCGGAAAGACTGTCTGCGTACAAAGTTATGACGGAAAACGACAGCTTCATCATCATTGGATTAACGTTGTACTTGTGTTTCAAGGGCAATGTGCTGAGACTTCAGCACTAGTTATGGATGGGGTAGAATATGACTTTCTGTTGTCCAGGCCTGACATGAGGCAGCTCAGGATTAACATCTATTGGAATGATGAAGTCTCGGTGGAAAGACAACCTGATACCAACAGTTCACTTCTCCCAGAAACTCAAGGACGAAAACTGAAACTTGTTCGGACAAAACAAGAGGTTAGCCAGAAGTATCCAGAACTGTTTTGTGTCACCACCTATCCTCCTGCCACCACCGAATTTCAAGTACCTTTTGTACTCACCGACAAGAACGTTATTCGTAAAAAGCCGTACAACATGACAAGAGAAAAGAAGTCATGGCTGAAAGAGGAACTACAGAAGATGTTGGATGCGGACATCATCCGACCTTCGGTTTCACCATTTGCCTCACCAGTGACCATCGCCCCTAAAGAAGACGGGTCCTTCAGGTTGTGTACGGACTATCGCGCCCTCAACCAACAGACAGCCCTGATTCCTTTCCCGATGCCTCGAATTGACAGCATTATTGATGAAACGGGTGGATGCCAGGTCTTCTCGCGGATCGACCTCTGTAAAGGTTTCTGGCAGGTACCATTGGCCGAAGATACAAAATTGTACACGGCCTTCACTACACCTTTCGGTTTGTATGAATACAACCGACTACCGTTTGGCTGGAAAAATTCACCCGCATGGTTCCAGAAAATGATGACAACAGTTCTGAGCCAATACATCGGAACCTTCTGCCAGGTGTACATCGATGATGTCCTAATTTATTCCAAATCAAAGGAGGAGCATGTTGAACACCTGTCCAAGGTGTTGTCAGCACTAAGTGAGGCCCGCCTAAAAATTAACTTTAAAAAGAGTGAGTTTTTCCAGAGCAAGGTGATATTTCTGGGCCGGGTATTTGATGGTTCCACGAAGAGTACTAAGGACGAATCCGTCATCAGAGTTTCGAAAATGGTCACACCATACAACGTGCATTCTTTGAGAGTTTTTCTGGGGCTCGCTGGACACTTTCGAGCATTTATTAAGGACTACGCCTTGAAAACAAAGTGCCTCAACAGGCTGATGCAGAAAGATGTCGAGTTTGAGTGGACTGGGGAATGTGAGACAGCATTTCGTAGCTTAGTCCAGATAATTTCTTCTGACCCGGTTCTTTGTATACCCGATTGCAGACTCCCTTTTGAACTTAACACCGACGCCTCTCATTACGGAGGAGGAGCTGTCCTATACCAGCGGGACATCACACAGCAAGGTCATCGCCAAATGCGAGTCGTTGGCTATTACAGCTGCACATTTTCAAAGCCTGAATTGAACTACACTACTACTGAGAAGGAAGCACTAGCGGTTCTCAAAGCTGTGAGGTACTTCCGCTCATACCTGGAGGGAGCAGATTTAAGTTGTTCACAGATCATCAAGCCCTCACACATCTGCTCAACATGACTCAGCCTAAAGGAAGATTAGCAAGGTGGATCAACGAGCTTCAACAGTTTGACTTTGAGGTATCTCACCGGCCCGGGGTCTACCTGACAGATGCGGATGCCTTATCGAGATTGTTAATTTCACCAAACGTAGACAATCCAGAAACCATAAATCAAGCGAAACTCTGGGAAGGGACCGAAACTTTGACATTCAAAGATGGAAGGTACCATGTTCCCAGCACTCTTGTCCCCAAAGTTCTGATGCTTTACCACGACAGCCCAGCGTCGGGCGGCCATGATGGATTTTAGAGGACGTACAAGAAACTAACAAAAAGGTTCTCATGGCCGAACATGAAGCACGATACGAAACGGTACGTAAAATCGTGTCATCGCTGCCAAATGCACAAAGTCAAGTTCAAACAAACCTTGGATGAGATGACGCTTCCCGAATACTCGAAAAAACCATTCGAAGTTGTCCATCTAGATTTTGCAGAGTTGAAAAAGAAAGGTGAGGGAGTCAAGAAGACGCAAGCCTTCTTGCTTTGCATAGATGAATACACCAGAACAGTGGTTGCAAGACCCGGGAAAGAGGATGCGAACGCCGTAATTACCCTCTTAAGTCGAGCCATCTTTAAGAACCTCAAAGTAGTTCGGTCGGACAACGGACCTGCCTTCCGAAGCAACAAGTTAAAACAGTGGGCACAGAAGCACGGCATTCTTCTTAAGTTCTCGGCCCCGTACCACCCTGCTGCAAATGGCTTGGCTGAACGCTCAATTAGGGACATAAAGCAGTTTATCAGCATTGTACCAAGATTTTCCAGGTGGATGGAAATGCTGCCTCGAAGCAGCAGTTGCTCACCACAACCGATCTTTCACGACGGGCCTAGGTTGCAGCCCACAATTCGCAGCGACTGGAGAAGCACCTTTCCTTCCAGCAGACTACGAACTGGGACTGACAGAGAAGTTGAGACTCGAAGAAAGACTGAAGACTGACGCCGAAAGCAGAACTTACAGAGACTCCATGAAATACAACTTCGACAAGCGTCACAACACCAACATCCCGAAGCTTAAGGTTGATGACCTTGTCCTAGTTAGACGGGAGCCACTCAGTAAAAGAAAATGCTTCGACGGACCATTCCGCGTTCTAAAAACAGCAACGCAACAAGGAGTCCTAAAAACCATCTGGTACATCGGGCCTAGGAACACCATGGAAACAGCGTCAATTGGAAATGTCTTTCAATATCATCCAAGGATGGATGAGTCCAAAGCGTGGTAGAGTGAAGTGGATTCGGATCAGATCGGCGACGACGACGACGAGCAAGGAGGAAGCGAAGGAGAAAAAGAGGAGAACGATATACGGAATAATGTAGAATAAATCGACGTTTTAGATTAACCAATGAGTTCGTAATACCAATCTAGGGGTTTATTCCACCCTTTTCTGCTTACATTTGTTCAAAGAAAGCAAGTGCATCACCTTGTCCTTCTTGGTCATTTAAACAGATTCTACGCCAGACAAACTCCGGGGCTTTCGGAAAAAGATAATACATACCTTCATGTTTCTAAAAGTCCGCTTCTCGTTAGAGTATATGTTTGAGGTACCACGAAAAATATCAAGCCCTAATTGAAGGTTTATTCACTTTTTCCGTTATAAGTACACGGTTTAGTGACTATGAAAGAGAGGATGCTTTGAAACGTGCAGAGCAAATGTACATATCTCCAAGCGCTAAAACGCTTCCTGTGAAATGGTGCCTCCAAGAACGTGTTTTTTTGTACCGCGGTCAGTTTACTGCCACTTATCCCGCCGACCAGAAACAATAGAACACTGCTTTATCTACTGCAGAGATGCCGTAATCTTCTGGGATATCCTCCAACGAACTCTTAAAAGGGATATAGATATTAACGACCACCGTATTTGTGTTTTACTTATCCCCTTTCGAGACACATATTCCATATAATTTATTCGTGTTGATAAGCCTCCACGGCCTTTGGAGATGCTGAATAATGACAGGAATGCCGACACACTAAGCACCACTAAATCTATTTTTCTAGAATAAATTTCGAAAGTAAGAAGTGTTCACAAAACTCATCCACCAGTGCCTCAATGGTTTACCCTTTTTGATGCCTACTTATGACCACCAGATTGTTAATATCTAAAAATTGTCGAGATTGTTGCGTGCTAAGAAACATAGTTTGTGATTATGTGATTTGCCGTGAGTTAATATGTGCTCCTGGACTGTGGCTCAGAAAAACAATGCTCTAAACTTCTCACCTCGTGACTATCACTCCGTGCGTAATTATCTTTTCACCCTGTGACACTGTAACCTAAATTATGAGCTCAATTGTTCGTACAATAATGAGAAAAAAAAGTGCCTGCCTGGTTTAGTCAGTAGCATATGTCCGGCTCGCAACCGAAGGGTCGTGGGTTGAATCCCTCTCCGCCTAAATTGCTTCGACTTTTTTCTTTAAGGCAAATGAATAACTTCTCGACCAATCCGAATTTTCCCGTCCCACCGACGCCGACACCGCCGCCTATGAGCTCCTTAAAGCTGTCGCTTTAAAAATGTATACAAGCTTGATCATGCTGACAGACTGGTAAGCACAGAATTTGCGATACGCCTTCCGAGGACGACAAAAGGGCGTCTGAACGGCCCCACCTACCGAAGATTCGCTTTCATTTCTGCACACGCCGTGAGATGGGCATGTGTAGGGGCGATGTAACAATTTTTGAACTTTGCGCAAATACCGCGCAGAACGAATCCTTTAAGTTAATGACCAATGCGAAACGCGCTATTTTCTCACCACACGCAGTAGACGTAGCAGAAGCGAGCAGCGCTCACCCCCTCAATTTGGAGCCAGAAAAAAACGGCCACATGATCTGGAACCGATTATATTATTAAAGCACAGTACATGCGCTGAGTTCCAGAAATTGTTCTGGTACGACTACTGTCCTCATTGCAGTGATTTGGACACGGGCCACTACACGACTGCTTGTCGAGCTATTGAGTATCACAAGCCCAAATCGAGTGTTCACGCAATGCCCGGGTCCAATTCATGAGCCGGATTAAAATATCGTCACTGGGGGTACTGCGACAGTCCAGCTACGTCATCAAATCTTACAAAGGAGGGATTGAAAGAAAACGCTCGTTTTTGTCCCTGAATTCACACCCCGCAGCAAGGGAGTTTCTTTGTCAGTGGAATTGCGTGCGAGTTAACTTCGGTGCGACTGCCAGTAAGCTCGTGTAAAGTGAAAAACATTCCAAACGAATATCCTTGCACGGCCCCTATAAGTCTTTTTATACGATTCCCCATGGTCGTAACGCTTTTTCGTGTCTGTTTTTCATTACTGCCTGCTGTTACATCCAAACGCTACAGAACTCAATGAAAATCGGCTGCTGAAACAAATTTCGCGTTAAAAAATCCACCACTACGACCTTGTAAATGACCATTGACACGGCAGCGTTTGGCTGCGTTGCGCTGGCTGTATTTCAAAATCTATGCGCCCCCAAAACACAATAAATTCTTTCCTCTTTCAGGACAAAAAAAAAAAGAGTGAAAAGGAAAACGAAGAAAACATAAGACAGATTGAAGAAAAATAAACAAACGAGGCCTAACGGACGGTCGAGCGCGGCAAGCCTCTATGGTTTTAACGTCAAACATTCTTTGGCTCTGTTGCTCAGCATTTCGTGCAGCCCGAAAAGTGAGGCAACCGCGAAGCTCGCCGCAGATTGGTTCATGGGAAGAGAGGAGAAACGAAGGAAGCTTGGTGCTGATTGGCTAACGGGGGAGGTCACGTGGCTAAAGTTGAGTGAAAAGATCGACCACCTGCCCACCGACGGAGGAAGCGCGACGCTCTAAACGGGAGAGGACACGTCGCTAGAGATGAGTGAGGAGGCGGTATTGACATGTTTAAGCGAGGGCGCATGACGGTGAAGTTATTAGCTGTATCGTGTCATTCCAGGTACTGCTGTAAAGGCCTGACCACACTAGCGACAACGGCGCCGCCGGTCGGCGCCGCTGGATGGCACCGCCGTCCGGCGCCCCAACGAAGGAGGCCACATAGGGATCGTGTGCGCGCCCCCTGTCGGATTTCTCGCTCTTTCGTCGTCTGCTCTTCGTTAGATTGTCCCGTTTCAGCTCTCATCTTTCGTATATATAAGCATCGAGAGCCCACTCGCTGCCTACATGTTAGGTGTTCATGATCATCATAGAGTGCTCGTTGATCTTGCGACGTCGCCGCGCTCTGAAGGGAAGGAGGCGCTGGTTTTCGGTCCGGCCGAGTCGGTGCTACCGAAACACCGAGGGACAGGTCAGTGCTTTTCTTCCCCGGCTGCGCGCCAGAGATGAAGGCTACTTTCCAGAGAGTGTCACCAAATCAACACGACATCTGTCACAACACAGGCGACATGCGATAAGTGGCACTGAGATACTCACCTGCAATTTGAACTTTCTCTCCTATAATTTCCCAGCTAGGTAGTCTGCTGCGTCTTGTTATATAAAAGGGAAACAGTCGCAGAGTTTCGAGGAACCGCTCTGTTGTGAAAGGCATTGGGGGAAATAGGTGTAGCAGACGAAACGAATCAACGCTGCGCTCCTTTGCAACGAACGTGAAAGACGCGCGGAGAAGCGGCTTGCGCGTTGCCATGGCATCGAAATGTCACAATCTACGCAAGCTCCCAATGGCTCCTTTCTTCTGCTGCTAAAAATGGCGAGCTCGCAACCGCGCAAGGATAGGTTGGCTGGGTGGCGACGGCCGGCGCATCGCTGAGGGCAAAAACTGGTTTTGGTCGGCAGCCGGCCGCAGCCAGCGGCGTGCGGCGATCCTCCGCGACGCTAATGTGGTCGGGCCTTAAATGGGTACGGTACGCTTTAAGTTGTCCCTCGGAGAGCTCCGTGAATGTAGGCGTTTAGCTGCGCGGTATCACAGTGATGAACAGCAAGAACAAAGATGCTAGACACCTTAGTTTGAGCACTATAGAGACTAATCCCACACAACATGAACTAACAGAAAAAATGCTTATAAAGTGAAACCGCCGAGCGAATGAGCCGTTAACGTTTCAGCGTATGCAACATAACTCCCTAGCAATTTGCCTTACATCTTTTTTGTCAAGAAATAAATTCGTTGCTTAATAACGCTACCATTATCCGTATAAAAATAACCCTAACAGTGTTCGGTACAACACATGCATTCCCCTCTCTTTCACTCTCTCATCCGTGGGCATAGGAGGCAGATGTCTTGCAACGCCAACAGAATCCGAAGTCCTATTTGGCTGCTGTCGACCACATCAGCTCTCCGATACTTACAGGTATAAAAATCCGCTGATAAGTGCAGTTTAGGGGCCCTCCCAAGCTCTTGGGCAAACGGATGAGCCGCAAGTCGTAGGTTACCCTTTCGAGGACGCTGGTTGGCCACTCTTGGAGCTGCACGGGAAAGCATCAAACTCGAGTGATGTAGAGTGTTCATCAAAGTTAACGCCGCCACACGATTACCCAAATAGCGATCTACTTCGGGCTATTCAAAGCTAAATTGGACACTAAAGCAGCTGGAATATCTTCTTCAGGCTGGGACGTGATCGGGGAGTCAAAATTCTGGCATGCAGTTCGACCGTATAGGCCTAGATATAAAAGAAAAAGTGCCGAAAATGAAACATCTCGTGGCGGCGCTAAGTCAGGAGGGCACTGTTCATGCCGGTAGTGTTCTTGGGTCAGCCGGCATTTCCAAATTAATGAGTTTCAAAATGGTTAGTTCATGGCTCAGGTCTCCCCATTTTCACAGTTTTGATAACAGCTTCATCGTGGTTTGCTAAAGGTTTAATTCGGTATTTGCTCCCAAAATTTTACTACGTTTCATCAAGGCTAGATTACGGCTTAGGTTGGACAACACTCAGACCTTGGCTGATTGTATCATCGTAGCTGGTTCATAGGTTATGTCGCAGGATATCCTCTACTATGATGAAAACTTCTTATCTCGTGTCTTATGTAGGCGATGAAAGATTACTTGAGGCTATCTCATGAGTTAGCTCGACTAGTAATTCCACGCTGGGATGAAATCACGCCATGACTTGTCCATGGTCGTTCCACCGTACCTAGTTTATAAAATTGTAACCAGAGATTCTTGCCTGGCAACATCCATTGGGACACCCGGCTACTTATGACAAGTGTTCGTACTTTTGAAGTTAAAATTAAATAGTGGAAATTCCTGAGAGGGTAGAAAGGTTACTAGCCAACAAAAGCAGGAAGCCAAAAGCTTTATGTTTGTCATAAAATTTTGACAATAAAACCAGAATATTTCATATTTTCCTTAACTCAAAAGTTCTGTTTTTTGTGTGTTTTTTTTCTACTTTTAAAAATGAACGTCTGCAATCTAAAAAATTCTGTTATTTTTTTATTGTGGGTGTGCTGTTTTGCGACTAGTAGAATGTAGGGGGGGGGGGAGTAGTGTATAACCTAGGTTACTTAGTGGGTTCAGGTCCTACACCTTGTGGATTTCTTTAAATTACCCGAGACTGGGGCGAGAAAACTATGAAGCATCAAAATGTGGAAGAGAAAGGCAAAGTAATAGGAAGACAACGTCTCACAGTGCTTCATAGTTTTCTCGCCCCAGTCTCGGGTAATTTAAAGAAATGGTAATGCTACACCAGCTCGCCTGCACTCCCTCTGTTATTCCTTTGTGGATGTGTTTGGGGAGCGGGTTTATATTGTGTCTCTGTAAAAGCCTTGAAAAGGTGACTTTGTAAAGAGTTTGAGAGTAAATGGTGTCCTGCCTCTATTAGAGGGTTCGGTCTTCAAAAATCCTTGGCAGTGTTCGGAGACCTTGTCTGTTGTCCCTTCCTTTTCTTTGACTTTATTTTCCAATTCCCTTCTCAATTTGATTTATGTCAACTATTAGCGTGTTACAACAAACTCATGTACTTCCTAAACTAGTGTGGTATCTTTTTGTGCCGATGATTTCTTGCACTTGAATATCAAGTGAACCGGTGACACCCAGCGCCAATTTGGGCGTAAATTAGGCTGACCATACGCAATTAATCGACGTCGCTACACCGTCAACGTAGGTACTTAATGTTTGCTTTAGAGGACACATTAGAAGGGATAGCTACCGTGTCTTGAAGATGTTGGATGTTCTGGGCATCAGAAAATAGCAGCAGGCGCAGATGCGCCCTGGAGAAGGCTACAAGAGACTTCAGGTTAGCCATGGTGATATCGAATTGTCCTCCGCAGGTTGCCACCACCACCGTAACCGGTCCCCTGCGCGGAAGGGTTAGAAAGCGGGTGCTTGTCTTTAACAAAATAACTATATTCATATAATTTCTTCATATTTAATAAGTTTCAAAACTTAATCAAGTTTAGTTTACATGCCCAATATCTTGCAAAACAAAGCGGGTAAAAAGTTCATATTTCTCAAAATGAACAATCGAGGATAACCAGCGCCATCGGCTGACAAAGATATATATTTTTACAAACTAACAAAATCTGAACTACACTCTCTAAATGGATTGCCTCCATAGTCATGTGATCAGAGGTGCAACCAACAAAAGCGGTAAGGTAGGGTTGGCTACTGTCTGGGTCTTGCTTTGAGAACTCATAATAATAGTAATAATATTATTATTATTAAGAATAACAATATTTATTTTCTATGAAGGCCAATTACATGGTGGAAGGGGACCGACAAAAAAAAAAGCTGCATTTGTGCAGCTTGACGAGTCCTGAGGCCCCTCCCCAATCGGCTACAGCGGCAGGTCACACACACAAAAACAAAATGTATCACTTAATAAACAAACTAACAAAAAAATACACAGGTCAGTAATTCAGTATACAGGGTGTTATTTTTTATTCGAAACAGATTTTTAAAAAAGGCGTCTTTACTGCTACGTGAATGCCGTCTTCACTATGTGTTTCTTGAGCTCGGCGGACATTCGAGAGGCGAACAACCGTCACAGTCTGGTGAGTCATTAACTAAAATCTGTTAATTAACTTTTTAATTATTGGTTTTATGGACCATGTTGCAATTGTAATTTTGAAGCCAGCCGTCCTGGAAGGCTATACCAACTTACACATTTAAAAAAAATGCAACTGGTTTGGAGATATCCGTCGACAATTTCTCACCTTTCTATCATCCGATTCCGAAACTGAAAGTTCCAAGTGCGCCGGAAGCGCTGATCACGTGACGCTTGTAGAAGTGACGGTTTCGTGACGTACAAATCGTCATGATCTCATATCTGCACTGCGGCTGTCACGGTGCGGCTCGAGGTATGCAAACTCGCGGGGGCGGTCTTTAGCGCTCTCGCTTTTAATGCGTCATTGCCCTCCGGAGCTTCACTCGCGATTGTTTGTCGGCGGGGAAGGCGCTTCGCCAAATAGCGTAGGCGCACGAACGCTGACTCTGCCAGTCGACTTAACGAAAGAAAATGAAACGCTACAAGAAAGAAGTCTTTGCTATTTATTATCTTCAGCGAAATAACTTCAGAGATCAGAATTGCTGATAATTTAAGTTTCTGGTGTGCTTAGACCCTAAGGTAATGTCTTACTACAAGTAATGTTCGAAATGGCGACCCTCCACTGCTACGCATGCCATGAATCGTTTCTTCATAGATTGAACCACCCGCTTCAGGACGTGTGGTTCAATGTTGGCGCATGCTGAGACAATTCGGTTCTTCAGGTCGTTGACATCTTGGGGCTCAGTTGAATAGACTTCGTTTTTGATGTGACCCCAAAGGAAAAAGTCTAGCGGGGTCAGGTCAGGCGATCTTGGCGGCCAGAACATAGGTCCACCGCGCCCAATCCACTGCTGGGAAAAACAGGCGTTGAGGTAGCTCCGCGCACGCGACGAGAAGTGAGCTGGCGCTCCGTCATGCTGGAACCACGTGCTCCTAAGCTCGCTTAACGGGAGATCGCAGATGAAGTCACTGACAGCACCATCAAGTATGTTGGCTGTGTATGACTGAGCTGTCAGTGTGCCTTCGAAAAAAAATGGTCCCACTATTCTGTCACGAAACATGCCGCACCACACATTCACTGACCACCGAACCTGATGGTTATGCTGGCGGAGCCAGTGAGGGTTGGAATCAGACCAGTAGTGCGCGTTGTGAACGTTCACGTTGCCATTTCGGCAAAACTGTGCTTCGTCAGTCCAGAACACATTAGTGAGAAAATCGGGGTCTTCATCCGTTTTAATAAGGGCCCAATTGCTAAACTCCAAGCGCTTCTCAAAGTCACACTCGCTGGGGTCCTGATGCAAAGATATGTGATACGGATGGAGCTTGTGCTTTCTCAGGACTTTCCATACCGAAAAGATGCTGCCTCCGGAATCTTCGACGACATTTCGGATGCTGATTTCGGGGTACTATCGCGGACAATATGAGCTGAAACGGCGCTCCGGCCTGTGCACGGTACTAGCTGCGCTGCCTGTCGCATCGCTCCGCAAACACGGCGCAGCCTGAGGCCGAGATAAGTTCTCACTTGCGCTCACAGCGCCGCCGCGCTCTTCCGGCCGTCTGCTAGCGAAAATATTGGCCGACGGAACCACCATCACGATGCGTAGTGCCGCGCAGCCCAATGTTCACGTTTTCAGTTAACATGCATTTCAGTGCTTTTCAAAAGAGCGCCGAAGTGGAAAATGGGTTGTCACGCTCGGATCTCCTCGAGGACTGCCGCCTGATGGAGCTGCCTTGGCCCCCAAAAGGTCCACGATCCGAATATCATCGAACACGTTTGGAGGCGCATCAAGGTAACCATGTCACGAAGTCCCTCCCCCCGCGCCACTGCCGACGAATTGTGGGACACGGTGAGACGTGAATGGCAGAGGCTTCGGGCCGAGCCTGACTTCGGGACCGCGCTCTGTGATACCTTACCACTGCAGAGAGGATGAATGGCGTGGTCTCGGGGCAGGGGAGAATGCCGCTGTATTAACTTCTTTTGTATGTTTTATTGCGCCTCAGGACCCCCTCAACTGGACTTCTGCGAATTAAAACAAAGCTTGCTGCTACAGTTACGACACACTGCTTGACGCCGTTAACCAGCGCATACTTTTATGTGGTGCATATATGATCCTAATTTTCTTGTATAGTGCAGTTGAACTTCCACGCCCACTTTTAATCTTTTGTGTCTAACATTGTCCTCTGCGAATATTCTTTCGATGCTGTTTCAGGCTCCTTCTCTGGCAAATACATGACTGTTTGTCACACTTTATTAGGACTAGGAATTTGTAAATAAAACACCGGTGTCTTGTCAGCAACTTGTTTTGTTTGAAACAACCTGCAACGTCTTTTGATGTGACTTTCAAAAACGATAATCGCAGCTGTAACTTAAGATATGTCAACATTTTCGCTGTGGCTAGCGTTACGTCCGGACGGAGACACTGGAAACGCGTATACCTAACCCTCTCCCCCGCCCTCCTCTCTCTCCCCCGTGAACCTAGGGAAGGCGGAGATTTGGACGTAACTTGGGTTACGTCGGACGTAACGCTAGACACTTCGCAACATTTTTTCTTCATGAGACAGCGGTTTTTCTACGTGATATTACGCGATAGAATGAAGTAAATCAATTGCAAAAAAAGGGACGACAACTGTAATCTCCGCCCCCCCCCCCCCCCCCCCCCCTCTGCCGCCCTACCACACACACGCCCGCTGTCGCACACGCCGTCTCGCTAACAGACGGCCGGAAGAGCTCAGTGGCGCAGCGAGCGCAAGTGTTAATTTATCTCGGCCTCAGAGTGCGCCGTGTGCGGAGCAAGGCGACAGGCGGCGCAGGTAGTACCGTGCGCCGGCCGGAGCGCTGTTTCAGCTCACTATTGTCCTCGATAGTACGCTCGCACGTAGGCTAACACAGCGATTTCAAAATCTTCGTCCAAGACAGCTGCTTTCCTTCTTCTATGACGATGCACAGACCCAGTGGACAGAAACTTCTGGCAACCTGGAAGACGGTGGATGGGGCAGGAACAGTGCGACCAGGGTGTTGGGCGGCATACAGCCTCGTGGCAAGACGAACGTTGCCATTCATTTTAGCATACGCCATAACCATTTGAACCTTCTCGGCGACTGAATACCTCGACTGAATTTGCGCAGCCATTTTAACGCTACAACTGGCAGAGCCGGCGTTCGTGCGCCCACGCTATCTGGCGAAGCGAATCCCCCGCCGACAAATAATCGCGAATGAAGCTCCGAGGGCAATGACGCATTAAAAGCGAGAGCGCTAAAGACCGCCCCCGCGAGTTTGCATACCTCGAGTCGAGCCGCACCGTGACAGCCGCAGTGCAGATATGAGATCATGACGATTTGTACGTCACGAAACCGTCACTTCTACAAGCGTCACGTGATCAGCGCTTCCGGCGCACTTGGAACTTTCAGTTTCGGAATCGGATGATAGAAAGGGGAGAAATTGTCGACGGATATCTCCAAACCAGTTGCATTTTTTTAAATGTGTAAGTTGGTATAGCCTTCCAGGACGGCTGGCTTCAAAATTACAATTGCAACATGGTCCATAAAACCAATAATTAAAAAGTTAATTAACAGATTTTAGTTAATGACTCACCAGACTGTGACGGTTGTTCGCCTCTCGAATGTCCGCCGAGCTCAAGAAACACATAGGGAAGACGGCATTCACGTAGCAGTAAAGACGCCTTTTTTAAAATCTGTTTCGAATAAAAAATAACACCCTGTATAACATTCCAATGCAGCAGGTAAATTATCACTGCTGAAGAGACGGTTTAGTATAAACCCTGACTAACCTTACCCGATAAAAAGGATCGCAGGGTTGTCGTTGAGTTCTTTTCAACAGTAGAGAGTTTTAGTGAACCGTTTTTTCTCATCGTACCATGTCGGATGTGAAAAACTGGTTCTCCAAAACACTTTAGTATTACGAGTATTACGTTGCTTTGAACGCGTCTCCGAATGAAGTGTTTTAATCGTTCTATTCCGTCCATTCATCGAAAATGGTCCCAAAGTGGCACCAAATGACGTCACCAAAACCGGGGTGTCACACTGTTGGATGTCGCGATCCTGGTGGCTGGTCGTAGAAATGCTGGAGAAAAAGTAAGAGCGAACGTCAGTGTCGCTGTCGTCGCGGCGTGTCAACAGCTGGCTGTCGAAGCTTCCGTGGACTGTCGAGCTGGAGAGCGACCTGGGGCAGAACAGGCGTCAGCCACATCCACCACCGTTACTGTGACACCGCCAGGATCGCGGTCTATGACAGCATGAAACGTTCATGACGTCACGAGGCGGAAGTTGAGGGACCACTTTTGTATGCACGCGGTAAACACGTGAGTCGGAGACGCGTTCCATGCACCATAACGGCATCAAACAAGGTCGCGTATGGGACAGAATTCGTACGCTGAATTTTACACGTCATCACGTGAGGGCCAGCGCACGACAGATACTGGATACGAGTACGGCGCCTGCGTTTGGCTGAAACTGTAGCTCATGTCAGCCATAATACGAGTGCAAGCCGAGCGTTGACACAGTGCTCGTGCTTACGCAATCGGCGCCCTACGGTGTCCTCTTTCAGTGACGCAGGAAAGGTCAGCACTAAGGCTTTCTTTTCTTGGAGGTGTTTACACTGCAGCTCGCTACCTAGGTGATGTTGAGTCAAATTGCTGCCCACTTTGAGGAAAGAAAACGTCGAAGATGGTTGCAAGTATAGGGTGTCCCAAGCGGACCTTCCGCTGTAAAACGAACCGGAAGAATTGGCGTGTTCACCTATATATCTAAAACTTCCACTCAATGTGCATCGAGCAGGTCAGTTTTACCACGTAAAATTTCAAGGTGCAGTTCTTTTCCTGTAAAGCAAAATGGATAAAAAAACTCGCCAAAGTTCACGTTAGTCCCGTTCGCAGACCACCGAGTTAACGACGCTATTCGGAGACCAAGTCGTCTTCTCCGTGTGCAGGACTTGCGGTGACATCAAAAAGAGACCGGGCTTTGATTGGGATTAACTTCGATTGACCCACTATTTCTTTTTTTTTATGGGCGAATAAGGGTTTGGCGTTCTGACATCATGGCACCCCGTGTAACAGAAAAAGACTAACTTGCGGCTCTGCATATCTCCCAATAAGCACTGCAAGCAGACGACAGGGCGCGTCGTCGGCTCGCTGTGCTTATCGTCAGATGGCGCCGCAATAACCGGACAAAAGCTCACCGGAAAAAGCTCACCTCTTTTTATTTTTGCTTTGTTGTTGCTGGCTACCCGGCCGAACCACGGGCTGGGCTAAAGTAAGGACGCGAAGGACAGGACATTGCAACATTTTCAGAGGGCTGCTTGTTCCACCTCTGGTAAAGCACGCACAGAAAGGCAAGCCAGAAGAAACCATTCTACTATTGTCAAAGGGAATGAGTTGGTGCGAAAAATTAAACACCAACACTTTTCTTAGATTTATATTGCAGTGACGGTTCGTCCAGTCACTTTAGCTAGCTGGAATGCTGTTGGGCCTCCGGGAACAGTTTTCTAAGAAAATAGCTAAACGAGCACATAAAGGTTAGGCACAATGTCTCCTCATTACTAATGCACGGGTTTTCTTGGTTTTCAAAGTAATGCTTGAAGTGAAGGGCTAAGAAAATAAAATTGTTTCCGTGATTGTGCGTCGTAATTGTATGAGAAATAAAAAATTATCTCAGGGTGAATTCAAATGGAAACTGAAGCACAACTGTATTACACAAGCCATTGAGTTCCGATTTTTTTTAATATTTTTATAAATATATATATTAATTAAATATGTTTATAAATGCAGCTTCAAGAGCAGTAAGCGCAAAACTCAAGCCGGCTGTGACCACTACGACATCCGTCCAAAGAACAGCTCTAATAATATCGAGAAAAATAGTACATAATCTAGCACTATAGTCGACATTTTGCACAGTCACATTTGTTATTCACAATGGGTTTAGTGATATTTTTTATATATAAACACTATATCTGTTTCGGACGTTGAATCTAGCTCGGGCTACTCTCGGAGTTCCACTCACGTGGCCGAAATGTTGAAGACGAGAAGTGAAACGTCTAAACACAGTTCAAGCCTGAATTTAGACATGACTTTCGACATATTGCTATTCGTGTCTGCTACTACAGGGATATATGAAGCAGGTGTCGAGCTCCATTATTATACGATAGAGGTTTTGCCTGGTTTGTCAAATGGTTGGTGTGCAATATTTTCTGCAGAAGTAGTGATGAAAGCGTCTTTAATGTATTCTATTGCGGATAAATATTATATACGGCTGAAAAGTTTTTTTAAAACCATGAAAATATTAATGTCGTTGAGGGGAGGCATGCACATTTACAGCTGATGGAAACTGCGATAAACCAAAACTTAATTTAAAAAAAAATCTGATATAGAGTTAACCCCTTCTCCTGCGCTCTCGTGGATGGGTGTTTGAACGCGTTGCATTCTACTTCTAAAGTAAAAAAACAAAGAATTAAAAAAAAATTAATAAAATACGGGTACACATTTTTCTTAGTAACATTTGTTAACTTAATTATTTTGAATTAAAAGTTTTATGATGTATTTCTGTACCTTACGGACTATTGTACCTTCAAGCAAATATTCTTTATTTGAAGATGAACAGTGTATTTGTGTATTTTATACGCATTCCATTGCACCTTGATGTGTGGCTTGGTGGTTGCGGAGCTCTTTTAATTGTCATTTTAACACGTTTTTATGACCAGCAACCTACAATCTGATCTACGCAAATGCAGTTAATTCCATTCTATACATTTCATTGTTAATCGGAATCACTGGTCTACATGTGTTAGGTCCCAGCCCAGCCCATACATGTTCGTCGCTTTGGAAGGCGAGCACGTGCCACACGTACGTGCCACACCCACGAACGCTGAAAATAGCATCGACCAGAAGCGCTTTTCAGAAATGGTCTATAGATCTTTCGCTAAATTACTTAAGCATAAGGAGCATACTCATGCCAAGAGTAGTTACACGTGCTGGCGCCTGCAACAGTAACTTTTCTAAAGAAAATCTAAAACAAATGGCACGTTCCTTCAGGTTATACGAGCGTGTGGGGCACCTGTACCCACATTCCGAGCATTTTCCGTGGCGCTCTGGCAATTTGTCAAAAAATGTATTGCCTGACTCATAGACCTTTCTTCGCCAGCCCTCTTTTAATAAGAAGATAACGGATTTACTAGCGATATCACGAAACTAGTGAGCCGCGGCTTGAGCATACCGAGTTGCAAAAAGGGTTTAATCAAAATATCAAATGCTCCTTTTTTTTTACTTTCCTATACATGCCTTGCACCTACGTCACATGATGACGTCGAACACCGGTATCT
Source organism: Ixodes ricinus (assembly GCA_037355805.1). NCBI lineage: Eukaryota > Metazoa > Arthropoda > Arachnida > Ixodida > Ixodidae > Ixodes > Ixodes ricinus. The sequence continues at coordinate 44,663 of JAZHYW010008333.1, forward strand.
ACCATGCTGGTGGTTGACTCGACGGCCCTTCGCAGCGAAAGCAATGGTAAACTGCGCCGCGCTCGGCTGTAGCAATTACCCCGTATCCCGATGATCGTCCGATCGTTTTGTCCGCATGCCCCGCGAGACAGAGTGGCCGTCAAGTTAGAGAAAGTACGAGCGGCAGGAAAGGGATGCGGCCGCGGATTATCGAGTTTGCGGGACGCATTTCATAGCGGCGAATGACGACACATTTCTACCGTTGTTTACGTTCGCGCACGCCTTTGCATCGGCTTTTGCTCGTTCGTGGTGTATATGGCCTTTGGTCTTCGTTGCATAACGCCGTTTTCACGCTTCGAGCGTACCTTCAGGGCTCCCGGCCGAATCCGGGCGAGTGTCGCGCCGCGCGCCCGCCCCGACGGCGATCGGTCGGTGGCGGTCCCCGTGTGCAAGTTCGCCGAGCTGCCGCCGCCGCCGGGTCATCGGTTCGTGCCGTCCGCGATACGATAACCTTTGCAAGGAGCGAAAGTATGCATGCGAGCCGGAGAAAACATCATAATATAAACCCTGAGACAATGAGATTTTCTTGTTTCAGGGTTAAGTTATGACGGTAACATTGCGTTGTTTACCAGTATTTCGCAAAATCGTAATAATGTTTCTACAAGCGACTCCTAGAGCCGCTCGTCAAATTATGAAGCGCGCAATCAGCTTTTCCTTTTTTTTTTTTGGCGACACGGCATCCCTTTGCGTCAAATCTTCGTCCGCGGCATTTCGAAACTTTCTGCTCGTAGCGCGATCGCACCAATGCCGAAATATTCCGCACGTACTAGATAAACGTCATCATCGTATGCTCAGCACGTTTTTCTAAGTTCGCGGTACCTTTGTTGAAAATATGGTGCATGTTAGCGCATGTCCGGGCAGTTAGCAGCATCCTACGCCTTGCAAGCGCATCCGCGCGGCGTGAAGTCAACCACCAGTATGGTGCAGGGCCCCGTCCACGCCCCGTCCTTCCCTAGATGTTCCCTAGCGTGACCTCACTTGCAAGGCATGTATAGTTTAGCACGTAGGCCAAGGTCATACTTTGTGCAAATAAAGATTTTTATCAACTTCAAATATCACGAACGCCCAAGTTTTCTCGCTGTTAGACGCGAGAAAGGCGGGCGCGAGCGTGCCCGATTGCCGGCCGCGCGCCTCGCTGCCCGCCCGTGACGTCACGCTTGGATGGCGGGGAAAACTGAGGAAAACTAGGGTGAACGAGGTTTCGGTTTCGGCAGCAAACAAAATATAACTTTTTTAATTAACTAGAGGGAATCTGGGAGAACGAGATAGCATTTCGGAATCAGGAAGCCATCCGCATTCAGATGATGCCTTTGGATTCGGTAGCTCGAAAAATCGGCGGAGTTCCCGTTTAACGGGGAACTGAATTGGTGAATAGGTCACCCGACGTCAATTTCGACGCTCAGTTTAGTGGTAGAATTAAATTGGTGTATATGTCTCAAGGCGTGAGCGTTCCCGGTAAATTCAGCGGGGAAGATGAATGGACGCGTCGGTCACCTGCCGTCAGTTTCTCCAATTGTTGCATGTGTTTTGTAACGCTAGGGCGTTTCCGTAATTCGTTTCTTCCTCCCGCAACGCTCTCCGTAACCCGCTACGATATCCGCAACTCTGAAGTCAAGGCCGGCGGCGCGCGTGCGTACTAGTGGCGTCTTCGTTGCGGAGAACGATAGCGGAGTATGGAAAACGTTCTACGAGCTTGTTTAGTCACGTGATGTCAATCTTCTCGCTAAATTAAGCAGAAAATACAGTGACGGACGGGCGTACGGACGGACGGGTGGGGAAAATCTGGGATAAAGGGTCCCGCCTAAAAACATTTCACGCCTAAAAACGCGTCCTAATTGAGTGTTTTTACGGAACGCCATAATATACTGCCCCTGCGCTAAATATTCTTATCAAAAGAGTGTATTTAGAGGTTTTCAATGATGCTAAGCAAGTTAATGATTGTAACTATATGTTTATTTTTACTGATTAAAAAGTTAATTAACGAATTTTAATTAATTAGCCGACTGATCGTTACGATTAGCCCCTATACTATGCCTCCCTGGCCGTATAACTCACCTGCACAAACCGCATTTGTGTAACTTTCACGGCTTTTTTTGAACAAATCAGTTAAGTTTGAAAAACACCCTGTATGTATATATATACAGTCAAACCTGGACGTAACGAACTTCTATGTAACGAAACCCTCGATGTAACGAAGTGCATAACTTTTTCTAACCGCAAGTGTATGCACGCCATGCGTTTTTGACCTCTATGTAACGAAGTCCCAATTGCCGAAATTTTGATGTAACGAAGTTTCATGGACAATTTGTCATAAACTTTTGGGTCCCAAAGGAGATTTTGGGAAGCACATGCGCTAAAATGGGCCCCCGATAAAGCGCAAAGGGTAAAACGGGCCGAACCTGGCGAGTGTGGTGCACAGAACGGCTACTAGAGGACACTAAAGCCGCCGTCGTTTCGTCCGTCAGCTTCGTTCGCGCTGCGTAGTTCGTTTCGAAGCCTAACGGCCTCACTAAAAGCGTGCGTTTCTCGTTGTCCTGGGCGATGGAGCCTCGAAGGCGATGGAGCCGCCCCTGACAACGTCGACCTCGACGACTTTCTATACGCCGACTCTGCTGTCATTGCGACGGAGGAGGTGACCAACGAGGCGATAGCTAGCGATGTTCGTGGGAACTTTCAAGACGGGGACGACATCGAGCCTGATGAGCAAGACACCTGCGATGTGCCCAGTGACCGTGAAGTGGTGGACGCGATCGATGTCTTGAGGCGGTTCACGATCACACCGCAAGACGAAGACGCAATGCAGGCAGTCTGGCTATGCGAACAACGTGTGATGCTAATAATAATGCCAAGAGTGGCCTAGAAAAAGGTGACGGACTACTTTTAACCGATATAAAGGCGTCATCGGTGAGTTTTGTGCACCCGAGAAACATTTGTGGAAACTTTCTTTAACGTTAGCCTCGAATTTCTATGTAGCGAAATTTCAATGTAACGAAGTAAATTCCGAATTTTACCGACTTCGTTACATCGAGGTTTTACTGTATACTGTAAACGACAAAATTTTCAGCGAGGACCTCATTTTCGCGAATTCCGCGAATCACCTACAATTCGCGAAAAAATACGTCCCGCGAACAATTCGGGCAATATGTGAAGGCTATGGAAGCTACACTCGATTCGTGAAAATTAGAACCCGCGAATAATTTTAAATTTCCAGCTTCGGCCCGATTTGCGAAAATTAAGTCGTTTACAGTATATATATATATATATATATATATATATATATATATATATATATATATATATATATATATATATATATATATATATATATATATATATAAAGAGAGAGAGGGAGAGAGAGAGAAAGAGAGAGAGATAAAAAACTAAAAAAAATCTACCGAAATCGCTGCTGCCTTTATGTAGATTCTCGAAGAAATGCGTGGGTGTTTTCCGCAGTGGTTATATACTATAACGGCATGGTGAATGCAGCCGCTCAGCACTTTTCTGCGGGATGAACAATCCCGAAACCGCTCTTCACCCTGGTGCAAGCAGATCAGTCCACTTAGCGTGTGGATGAAGGTTGTGCGCGCGATTCACGTAAAACGACAAAGCCATTTCGAGTGAGACAGCGAGGTTGAACAAAGACCCATTCAGCTCATGAGACGCGGTTGCGGAGTCGGGGGTCCCTCACTTTGGGTGTGTCGGGACTCCACCAGGTGGCTACTCCGAAACTCCTCGCCGCGAATATTCGGCGACAGGTTATGATATTCGGTGAAGCTCCCCCACCTCTTTTCACTTTAGAGGAGCGAACGCTAAAGTGGAAAGAGGTGGGGGAGCTTCACCTGAACCCTGAACTCTTCAACTGTCAACGACAACAAAAGATTCAGTTTCCAGATTTTCCCACCAGGTTCCGCTACCTTCCCACTGTCTGATCCTGCTCCGCGGTCGATGAGTTTACTGCTTACCCGGTTTGTGTCGCACCAGGGGTCTTAATCGACTCCGATGTCTGTCTTCTCCAAGAGGGGCCAAGGTTGCTGGGTGCCTGAATAGCTATCAGGACGTAGACGATAGTAGCTACGAGTACCGCTAACAAGAAGCGCAGCAAACACTTTCCTCCAGCCATCATGTAGCGCGACTGGGTTTTAACCGCATAAAATAATACTTGCACCCTTACTGAGACCCTGGTACTGCGCACAGAATGAATCACGTGAATTTTGTGAACACGTACCTTCCGCTTAAATGTTTGATGGTTGTTGAACTTTCCCAGGAGACGCACCTGCGCCCGGCGGCACTAAAAATAAAACTAATCCACGTGTTCGTTTTAGACAGCGACGAAAATACAAAAAAAATGAAAGCCCTTTCGTTGTAATGTTTACGGTATCGCGTTTTCTGCGGCTAAATGTAACCCGAGGTATTTAAATCCAGGATTGGGAGACATTTGTTTTAGTTACACACACACGGAGAATGGAGTCAGATCTCTGAGCCAAACTAAGCACCCTTCGTCTTCCCTTTCCTCCTATCCTCTCCCCTCGAAGTGAGTAAGAAGTTTGGAAAAAAGCGGGTGGCGGTGGTCAGCTCGGTGACTCTTTATACTGGTCGGCTGGTCGAGCTGTTCAGCCGTCGTGCACAGAAGCAAAACCGCGTCAAAAGGAGGAGGCCCCGAGTGAGCATTCGCTTACTTGTCGTGGCAGCGCCTTTTTTCCCCAGCTTACCTGGGGAAAAATATGACAATTGTTTTTTTTTCTTGGTCCGTCCACTTCGACAAACTTATAGTTTTTTGTGTTATTTAAAGGCGACTAACAAGCGTATAAGAGAACAAAAGGCCTCAAACGGAGCTTCCCTAACAACATATTGTCTTTCGAGTGCATCGGTAGCCCTGGAGATCGGAATACGGGAACGTTGTTTTTAATGTATATAGGTTAGGTTAGAAGGTTAGAATAGGCTTAGATTGATTAGGTTAGTGTATGTACTTAGGCGTCTAGCCCGGACTTGGAAATAAAGCACAATACCTTTTACTCAGGCGTTCAGGGGTTGCACTTAAAATATCCGGCTCCGGAAGCTGTGCAAATTAATCAGGTATTCTCTAGTGAATACTTACAACGTCGGTGCTATTATACTACATGAAGATGCCAATGAGTAACATTTGTGTTCGAGAGGTACGAAAAATTCTAGCGAACGATGATTCAACGGACGACGTACTAATCACATGGCACCGTTTTATTCAAGCTCATATAAAAAAACCTTCTATCCATTACAGTTTCAAAGCTGTCTCTCCTTCGCTCTGAATATTATATGAGCGTACTGGATTTAGTGTTTTTTTTCTTTCAAATAACTTGCTTTGCCCGCTTTATCGGCCGCTACACAATGTGATGTCACTCTAATTACGTATTTTCCATCATCAGAAGATTTTTATCGGTTCTATTCACGGTTCATCGTTGACGGGGCTAAACATTCATAAATCGTAATTGACTGATCTAGAAGAGAAAAAAAATGTCACACATAGAAAAAGGTTTTACATCTTGTACAATTGCGACATCTATAGTTGAACAAAGCTTTCTGATCTATCAACAATTATGGAAAACTAAGACGCAAGCTTGGCTACTTCCTTTTTTTTCAGGTTGAAAATGAGTTTGGTGAAGAAAGAGGTTGAAGAATACATTTATTCTACGAGGATGCGTCTATGGCTTAATGTTGGGGAGAGAAAGGAAAGAAAAAAGTTCCAATGTCTTTTGGGGACTTTTAGGGTTAGATAGCCATAAACCCACTTTTCTGCAAGACAGAAACAAATCAAAATCCTTCTTTATGCTTGCAGACTGTGTGACGATAAAAATAGGATGGAATTTTGTTGATATTATGTAAGCTGCCTGTATCTCGTAGTTCTTTTTTTTTTCTTTTTCATACCGGTGTTTAGTGAAGCGTAGAGCGCCGACGGGAGAGCGCGCTTCAGGAGAGCGCCTCGACATGAGAGCGCGTGTCATTAGAGCGCGCGTCACGAGAGCGCATGTGCGTGCCTGGGGAATGATCGATATTGGGGTTTTCACACACATGTTTTCAAGGTAATGAGATTTCGGCACCAAATGGAGTCGCATTTCGAACGTTTCATGTTATTTAATTGGCTGAGTACGCAAATTAAGCTGGGCGATATGATACAAGCGTGTTGAACGCAGCGGTCTGCAGCCACGACATTTAAGACAATTTATTTTCTTCAGGTTATCTATCCTAACATAATACATTACCGCGTAGTTGTCATCGCTTTCGGTTATAGAGTGCTAAACAAATTTCACTACTTTCGCTTTCGAGATAATTGTACTTGTCATTTTCGTCCCTCAGAAACAAAAATTCGGTTCGCATGTCAATATGGGTGAAAAAACAAAATCGATTTGGAAATGAGCTTTCTGGGGGCAATTGAATCTTTTAGTTGTTAGGGGCGAAGCTCCTCAGGGGTCTAGCCTTGTCCGTCCGTCCGTCCGTCCGTCCGTCCGTCCGGCGTCCGTGCTTACATAAAAAGAAAAAAAAATGTTTGCGCAGTCGACAGAATTCGAACCTGTGCGGAGAGACCCCAATGGATTTCTAGTCCATCGCCTTAACCACTCGGCCACGACAGCGGGACGAGTAGGAGGCTCTGAGATGTGGTAGTAACTCAAGAGCTGGGGTTTCTGTCATGGATGAAACGTTTCATGTAGCCGCTCAACGTCTATACAGGAAAGGGCGCTGCGGTCAAATGCGTATATAATCGCGTTAAACTTTGCATGCATTGGCTCAACGTTTATAGACGAGAGGGCGCTGCGGTCAAATGCCCAGATGCGTATATAATCGCGTTCCATACCACACATTCTCTTTCTGACATGAACCGTTGACTTAAGCGGCGGAGATGCGTTCCCACGGCTTCTAGCGGATCCAAGCTGGTCCGCTAGAAGAACCACTGGCTCTGCATTTCACCGACCATAAAGCAGTAATAATGAAGTCGAAACGCAACCCGGAACTCAGCACTACCTATGAGCAATAAAAAAAATCAGCACCATCAGCACTATACCTATGAACAATAAAATCCGTATCATCAGCACCACCAGAGCTTCGCCGCAATCAACATCATTCACCACGTGGAGACGCGGTCATCTTTTTTTACTGAGAGTAAGGCTACAGGAGCCTACGGTGCGCGCAGGTGTTACATCATTTATCGTGTTTAATTCTGGCAAACGTCGGGAAAACGTTGTGGGAACCACGTGTTTACCGTCTCCCTATCTAGGCCTAGCACACCCAGGCCGTGAGAGCGTTATGGCGGCGTCGTCCCGGATGCGGGGGCCAGGCAAGACCACCTAGACAGAAGGCCTCCGCACGCGTCATCACTGTGAGATGGATCGAGGCGTGAGATTGGGCACGAGTGCTGCGTCAGTGTTCGGCTGTGGCTCGTGTCCAATCAGCGCGTCGAAGGTCGGGCTCGGGCCCAATATCCCAGTTAGCGCGATCCGACTCTGATGACGTTTCGTAGAGGGAGAGGAGACCATGCGGAGGCCTTCTGTCTAGGTGGTGTTGGGCCAGGCCGCATTCCTCGAAGAGGGCGTGTCTACCCTCGCCCCTTTGTGGTGAACGTGCCTCCGGCGCACCCTTGGAAACGATTATGGACGCGGCCCATCTGCGGGATAAGCCACACGATCTACCCCGGGCGCGTCCACTTTCCGCTGGCTAGATAAGCGGCCGCGAACGGCAGCCGCGGCTCTCGTCGGCGGAGGCCCTGGCTCTACGGAGCTCGGTTTTTCTTTGTGGGCCTCCGACTTCCCGTGAATCTGTCTAATGCAGCAGCGCGGGAAACCGACAGGGTGATACTGGCAATTGAGCCAGCGCCCAGACTTTTCATGTCTAAGAGCGAAGCGTGTTGGCATTTCGGTCAATAAACACGTCATCATCCGGACCCAAAGAACCTTCTGTGTTTATTATAAGTGGTACCCCCAAAGGGAAATTCCCACAACGTCCAATTCAGAAAGCGCTAGAAATCAACCCGTTCGTTCCTATGATTATTGACGAAATATAAAGCTGCACTCCCATATTGTGCAGTGCTGCCTCTCGCGTAACAGATAATCCAATATATAACGACTAGCCCTTTCCAAGAAAGGGCTCCTGGCCGGTTCCATTTTGAGTGTTCGTGCATTTGGCGCGTGATTTTCTCATTTCCCGAAGAGACAAACATGCGCCTGCTGGGTGAGTCTTGGATTGGTGCGTGGAAGGGGACTCGATACCTGAAGGTTCTGCCACGGGGAAAAGCACCTTAGTGACTGCAGCTGTTGTCCAACGCTCTCGTTACGAGCGCTCTAATGACACGCGCGCTCTCGTGTCGCTGCGCTCTCGTGGCGAACCTCCAGGGGTGCCTTATAAATGGACAAATTGTAAGCCACTTCCGATACAGTGCCAATGAGCTTCCAAAGTCGTAAAATATGGATTAGTCATTGCAGTGGCGTCACTAGGGTCAGCGGCACCCGGGGCGGCAACCCGCGGCGACACCTCCCCCCCCCCCGGCTCGTCGCCCGCCTCCATTTCTCCCCCCCCCTCGTCGCCCCCCGCAACTTCCCCTCCCTCCGCTCGTCGCCCGCCACGCCCCCCCCCTTTCACCGGCCCGTCGCGACACCCCCGGAGCGCTGCACCCGGGGCCGTCCGCCCCCCCGCACCCCCTTGCGACGCCACTGAGTCATTGGCATCCCATTGGATAAAATGAATAATACTTACAATGATGTGCCACTGGGCTTTGAACATTGTAAAATATTAGACAGTCAAACATTGGCACCCATTTGATAAATTGGATGCTGTTTCAAATAAAGTGCCAATGGGCTTCAAAAGTTTTCCGATATTGAGGAGTCTTTGGCACCCCATTGGATAAAAATGAATATCATTTCAAATAAAGTACCAGTGGACTTCAACCATTGTCCCATATTAGACAGTCAATCATTAGCACCCATTCGATAAATTGGATACTGTTTCAAGTCAAGTGCCAATGATCGAGCTTATAGTGTTGTCCAATATAGGGAAATCATTGTTACCCCACTGGATAGATTGGAAACCACTTCCAATGGAGTGTCAATTAGTTTCTAGTGTTGTCAAATATTAAGCAGTCGCACCCGATTGGATTATATGGGTACCTCTTCCAATGAAGTGCCAGTGGGCTTCCAATGTTGTCAAGTATTGGGTTGAATAAATTGGATACCACTTTTCCTGGAGTCCTAATGGGCCTCCAGTGTTGTCCAAAACTGAGAACCTATGCACAAACTAATCTCTCTTACGTCACGGCGCGGTGGTGGCGCGTCCGGCGCACTTCCGATCTGGGGCTGTGGGCGGAAGTCCCCATGTGAGACGTGTATTCCTGCGTTGTTTTGAAAGGAACCAGACAAAAACCTGCCTTCTCGTCAAAAGCTGTGACTGGGACTGTACCAAAAAGTCGAGAGAGGTTAGAAGGTCAGTTTTCATGTGCTCGTTTGGTCCGAGAACGTATAGATATGTGCCGTGAAAGGGAAAACCAGACGCCGTCGGACCACGATTGCTTGGGCGGGAAGCATTTTGGGTTGAATTCACGGATACTTGTGGTCATTAGATTTATTTGTTTTGTTCCAACATAAATGCCGGAAAACCGTCAAGTTGTGCGGATTACCTGCGCACTACGTTCACTGCGTCTTCAAGTTCAAACGGCCGCCTGATCGCTCGAACTGTTGTCTGCTCTTTCAAACGTTTCTGCTTCTCGTCAGCTCTTTTAGACGACACCGGCCCGTAGGCCAAATGTTGGCCCGGTACTTGCGATAAGAAGTAAGTGCAGGCCTCAAAAGACTGAAGTTTGAAGGTTGGTATGCAGGCTCGATGTAAAGAGTACATAGAGGAGATGTTGATCATTGTGACCATTGGCCATCATCGACTTGTATGCCTGATTCACTTGGTCCGATTCTGCTTGCGATTTTTTGTATCGACGTCGACCATCTCAGCTACGGTCCACGCTTTTGCAGCCAGAGTGACGTCGCGACTGAAATTTGCGAGCGAAATCTTGTGATGCGAATCAGGCTTTAGCGTCCATTCTGCGGCGTCCACGCGGAATGAATCGCCGCATGTCACATTATTCACGCGTAGTATTGCGGTGTAACGAGCCTCGGTAATTTCGATGAGGTCACTCAAGTAGTCAGACATTGCCAGGAAGACGTAGAATCAACGATTTGAACGCGAATAAGGGCAGGGGTACACACACTGACGCCGACAACATTGCATTTCAATGGTTTGTTCATGGGCGACGGCGAGCTTCTTGCCCAAACTCCATCGTGCATGCGCGCCGCCGGTGGCGTCCGCTTGGGGCGTTTCGGTTTGTTTGTAAACATGAGTTGGTGCATAGACGCCCACTGTATAAATTCGATACCAAGTTCCAATTGGTTTCTAATATTTGATGAGATTGGAGAATCATTCGAATTCCTTTAAATAAATTTCATGCCAATTTCGATAAAGTTTGGGTTTCTCTTTCACAAACGATTTGATAAACTAGATACCATATTCAATAGACTTTCAAACGGCTTGTATAATTGTACACGATTGGGTATATGCACTGAAGTACGGTTTTTTCATTACGCTGAAATGATGAACTATACTAGAATTTTGTTGAGTAACTTTGGTGACTTTATACTTTTTTTAAGGGTGCCCGATAAAATTAACAAGATAACCGCAATCGCGGTATTCTAATTGCTTCTGAATATTCTACAACATCGGAAATTCATTGAAAAACATCAGTTTCATACCGTGTCAACATCAAAACTGTTTAACACGCTGACTTAAATTCTGCACTAAACATGCTCGGATCTCACGCTCAAGCGTCAACCTCTTGTTCAAAGTTATGACAAAGTTAGGTAAGACGTTCTGTGCACCACCATATTTTGTTGGAGCCTTATGATCCAAACGCAAAGGGAGCTGCGCCGTAGGTATATCTAAAACCCCTCTTTTTTCCGCAGCCCGCAGCGCTCACGGGATTCTCTCGCGAGTTGCAATGAATCTTTCAAAGTTCCCTCCAGCAGTGTAAAGGCTGATTCGTACATCTGCGTTGGCTGCATTCGGATGCAATCGAGACGACTGTAACGACAAAGTCACTGGGACAGGTGTTCGCCGTACACAGCATGGCAGGCGATGCCGTGGGTAGCTTCGCGAAGCACTCCATGAGTCAAGGTTGTTGCGGTGTTTTTGTCGCTACAGTCATTTCGGTTCCATGCGAACGCAACTGTTGCAAATGTGTGAAGCAGTCTTAACAGGACTAGCATTTTCGCATTTCGAAAGGCACGAGCTAGTTCACGTTTCGTACTAATTTTAGCTGCACAGTGCGATTTCTCGACCTTGGGAGTATCGTCGATTTTTCAAAGGCCTTTCACCGCGCTTGGAGTGCGCGTGCGACAGTCATCAAATGCAGGGAGCTCGTGCTCACGAGGTGGAGCATATTTACTGATTCATTGTGAAGGCTATCTTCTTGGAGAACTTTCTCTGACATTTCAGAAGTGAAGACCTCGCGTGCACAGCTTTGATGGGCGCTCATGATGTACATGCGCACATGCGCCCATGCATAGCCACGGAAAGGCTAAGGGGCCGGTTCTGTGGATATGTCGCTGTCTCGTGGGCCGCCACAAGAACTAAATATAAACGAGGAAAAACTAAATATAATAATTCTAGATAAGCATGTAAATAGACAATATAAACTTAGAGTAAAAATTTTAAAAAGTGGAATATGAGGTGGTTGAACACATCTGCATTATTTTGAAATTTATTATCTTGCTAATTATAACATTACACAATAATTGGAATCGAGAAAACTCAGTAGGCATAAATCAAAGTGCATAGGAACTTTAGAATGTTCCAACAGGGCTGAAGACTAATGAGAGTAACAGAGCTGATGCTGACAGTCTGCACTAGATACGGCACAGGAAACTAAGCAGAATATATATGGGAACGCAAAGTATTTCTAACATAGGCAGTTGCACAGATATGAAAGAGAGGACTAAGCAGGGGGATGACAATGTCCAATGAATAATATGTTGAGGGTACACACCTTACGATAGGTAGCTCTCTCTGTCTTTTCTGGTATCTTCGTCTACGCGGATGGTCCGCGTTGCACCGCCGGTTCTTTGCGCACGCTTTTTGCATCGGTTGCAGCGGACCTGCTGGGAGCGGGCCACGGGCCGGGGTTTGGAGACCCCTGGGCTATGGCGTAGCTTCACGATGCTGAAGCCCCGCACTGCTGCAAGAGCACGTGGCCTTTTCTTGCGTCTCATTCGCGTGCGTTCACGCAACTAGCTTTGACACCTCGGAAGCTACGCCGGTCTCGACAACGTAGCACTCACACGCATCTCAGTTATAGCATGATCCAGTGTCGCCATACGAGGGCAAACCGACCTCACGCTTTGTATACTCCGAGTCACTCTTTGTGTGCAGAAAAGGCAAGCACCAGCAAGGCGGGACGGAAGATGGCGGGCAATGGAGGGCGAGGGGAGTTTCGATTCCCACCATCCTCATGTCATAAGGCGTGGGTGGCTACAGAGGCTCCCCAGGCGCGTTTACGACTCTGCTCTGCAAAGAAGAGCCTGCAAAGAAAATTCAGTCCACGGGTTGATACCTTTGTCATTTTGCCGAGTGAAAGTCACTTTCATCGGCCAGCTTGAAAGGTAAACGTTCGGCAGCCAGCTAGTTCAGGACTACGAACGATTGAACTTTTTATTATCCTATGTTTATGGCATACAACGACAGGTATAGATTGTCGTCGAAGAGGAAGTAAAGGGGCAATTTGCCTAATTCAATCGTCGAAACATCAAGGTGCTCTCGTAACCAGACGATACTCATTAGAAGTATTCAATCTACAGGTAAACGATTACTGTTTAAAGTAATTTTTTCATCATTTGATTACTTTTTTTAGATTGCAATCGACGAGAGTATTATGATTACTTATGGAACTAATAAACTTACAACCGATTCTATAGTCACCCCCCCCCCCCCCCCGGCCTTCCCGTGGTTTGCGGGGTCTTATCGGTGACATAGGGTTGTTCAAAGCTTTGGACACACAGTGCGTGGTGACTACCAAGCATCTTATTCATGCGAAAGCATTAACTGTCCCATGGAGCGAGCCGACGTCATCAGCCGTGTCAAAACGGCACCTAAATTCCCCTGCCCCAAAGGAGCGAAGTGAAGCCGCGATCTGAGACATCCCAGCTTTGAAGCCGCGAAAAGCCACGCAAAACGGCATCTAAATTCACATCTCCAAAATGAGCGAAGTGATGGAAGATCCTCCTATTGGTTGGCGCGCGTCATCAAGGAACGAGGCTCCGATTGGCTCTCGTGCGGCGTGGTTCCAGAAGCCGCCACAAGAAGCACTCTCCATGGCGGCGTAGGGCACGCGGCGGCCCTGCGATGTGCAGCGGCGCGATGCGAGCCAGGCCGCCTGGCCACAGAGCCCGTTCGGGCCAACTCGCAGGAGGTTGTACAGCCAAGCTCAGCGCGGCTCATGATAGCGCGCGCTCGACCGTCGGCCGCTACCTCGGCAGTACTGAAACGTGGTCGCCCACGCCACTACGCCGGAGACGAACTAAGGGAGCGGAAGAACGACATTCATGCTTTCGTATTCACAACTCATAAGAACTGCTTAGGTGTCCTCGACTTTTTTGTTCCACAGCCAATGAAATTGAGACAGCAGTCAATAAGAACGCTAAAGATCGAAACACACACAGCAAAAAGTGTGATATATATTAATAGCTTAAGCTGTCAGTCGCTATGCTCACGACATTTGCAACTTTTAAAATGCTGCGACTTATCCGCTGCGTCAGCTTCTAAATTTCGCAAAACTGAAAATGACACGATTCTTACCGAGCTGTAAAAGAAAGGTTGATTTTTTTTTTTTTTTTGTCTGGGCATTTTATAAAGATTTTCTTTTTTTTTGATTTCCGAGTAGGGACCGTGAAGTCTGAGTTCTCTGCAAGAACCTTTCGGTGCGAAGTTGGATAGTTCATGAGCATGTGCGCCTTTATTCAACGCTCAAACAGTCTACCATCTATACAAGCTCAGTCCTTAAATATGTCAAAATCTGGCTCAAGCCACCTCTAAATTTTGGTGCCCGCGATACAGCCAACACCAGATTACGTCAAAGCTAAAATTTAAAAAAGTGAGCTATTTGTGTATGCGTGATGAAAGATTGGCGTTCCATCAAGTTTGAGATGAACTGTTTGTAATCCGATACGTGTCTCACTCCGAAGCATTTATTCTTTCTTGTCGCTTTTTTTTAACATACCTCCCCTTTCTTCAAATTCACAAATGAAAAGCACAAAATGCCAGCTCACAAACCAGTAGATATCTCCTGAATATTCATTGGGTTATTAATGTTGCAAGCTTTTGTTAAAGCTTTGTTTCTCAATTTGGAAGTTATAAAGACATGAAACTTCCTAAGTGATCAGTAACGCTTACTTTTTTCAAGTAACGTTCTTTTACTATTTCTCTCAAGTGGCCAGCAATCGTATTGAAAACTTTTTAACCAAAGTTATTTGTAACTTAAGCCATCACTTTTAGAAGTAGATTGTGCAAGACTGGTTGCCGGCGCCTCTGTGGCCGAGTTCAATGTCCAACTGCCGCGCCAGTCGTCCCCAATGCACCACGAAGTTGTGGACATTGTCGGCACAAATTTACCTTTCAATTCTTCGTTGATCTTCTCGCAGTCCGACTATAAAGTTTCGCTCCAAGCTCGTGTACAGGCGGTACTGCGAACAATGCATCGGAAGTTTTCAAGGAGCCCTTAGATGCAACAATATTGAAAGAGCGGCTATTAGAACCCCGGAGTCGATCCATGTTGTTTGGACATCAACTATATAACAAAACTAAAGGAAATGCATCCCACTCGTTCGCCCTGTAGTCTATAGTTGGCTTCTGAACACAAGCCGCCATAGCTGTGTTCTCATTGTACCTTGATAAAAATAAACTGGGACAACTTTCCAGTGTATTCAGGCAGATATTATGGAGCACTGGGCGGGTGCGCAACTTGAGAATACAGCAAACTTCAAAACACCAATATAGGTGCAACCGGCCCTTCATCCAAGGTCTATAACTCACACCTTTTGATGGGTGTTGTTGCAGCATTACACCTTTTTTCGAGCAAATTTGAAGTTTTTGCACTACGTCTTTGCTATAGGTGCTTTTAAATCCCTTCACATTTATGATTGGTGTGCCCGAAGCTTCACAAGAAATGAAGGAATGTTGGCTCTCTTCTTTACAGGGCCATACATTTCTCTGTTGTATCAACGTTTTGGAAAGCAAATAGATACAGCCCTGGAGAGCAAGTGAGATACGCATGACACATCACTATATTGTTTTTTCTTGTAAGAAAACGCTTTAACGACAGAAGTAACATTCAAGAGTCATGTGCCGCCCAATCGCCCCACAAGGCTGTTCATGTTTGCGTTCTAAAACTAAAGTTTGATTCACCAAAGAAATGTATGGCCATATAAAGAAAATAACGACATTCGCAGATGCGTCATTCATATACTTCCACTTCCATTAAAAATAAAAATAAGGAAAACAAAAATGGTTTCGTCAACGTGCATGTTTGTCAGTCAAGGCTGCTTAGATTGTTTATGAGAACCCAAGGTTATTGGACGCAGTAAATTTTCCACAGTACATGTGTTGCGCTGTACGGCAAGAGAGTATGAAAAGAGGAAATCAGTATTCAACAAACGCAGACTAATAGTTCATACACAATCATCACAGCCAAGCTTTGGTATCATGATAAAAATACATTTTTATTATCAGTTTTGCGAAATGAACAATGCAAAACTACTAAATTTAGAAGAGGCACAAATGACACTGTAATGATATTGATTGATTTGTTAGTCCATAAACACTAAAAATGAATAAAATAACGACTAAAAGAAATCTCTTTTATTTTTCCTTGACAGAATATTAGCGTTGAAACGTTTTGGCGGCGCTCACTTACGTTCGTGACGTTACGACCACGATTTGCCTCGCTGTGACGTCACGAGTTGTAATCTTGGCTACTTATTATCAGTTTCAAACTAATTTCGATGGTGTGGTAAGAACCACGATGGAAGCTTGGGGCCATCGCATCCTTAAAATAACATCATGAGATGTGTCTTGACTTGAATATGTAATATTTAAAATGATTAGCGTTTCATAACTTAAGCCTGGGTCACACTGCTTAGACATGATACAAAAGACAGTCTCTATACAGATTAGCGCGCGAGTCACCCCGAGATCCGTGCATCAAATGCCGTATAAAAATGAGTACTAGAAAAAGAAAAAACTTGGCACGCGGTATTCGAACTCCAGGATATTGGGGTGACTCGTGTTTGCAGACTGTCTTTTGTTTGATATATGAGCAGTGTGACTCCGGCTTTAGGTATTCAGCAAAACACATATTTTTCCATATGTCCAATTTGCAGATAGTGCAAACAATCGACCAACTCCCGAAGCACAAGTGAATTATGCCTAAAAATCTGCCTGGGACCATTTTGTCCGGCTTTGCGCTTGGCGACGTTTTGTCCGAGTCATTTTGAGCGGGACCATTCTGTCTCCGGGGCAATTTTGACCGAGACCACTTTGTCCGGAACTATTTGGTCCGGATTTCGCCATACTTCGCTAAATATTAAAGTGCAATGTGAGGTATATGTAATAATGCAACTTAATTTGTTTTTTACTCTAACTACATTTTGTGTCTCTAAATGCTTATTTAGGTATTTCTTTTTCTTACGTATATATACCGTATTACATCGAAAATCAGTCGACCTCTTTATGAACAATGCCTGCGCATGTCTTTCTCTGCAACTTTCAAGAAGATCCATTCATTAGGATTAACGGAAGAGGCAAAGCAAATGACGGGGCACCGATTACGCCGGAATGCAAAAATAAAATCTTTTTGGGTCGTGTTTTTTTTTCAATTTTAAACGTTATTTTTGTTTCACCATTCGCCGGCTCCTTTCGCCAGTCCAAATGATTGGTCTCCGTGGGTTTTGCGGGACCGCAGACACGCGGGTCTCTTCCTAAAAAAATGAAAGACGTTTACAACACCTTGTAACGCCGAATTAGAGCGCAGCTCTTGAGGAGGAGGAGGGAAGGGTACTGAGGGGGAGGGTATACCCCTCCTCCCTTCACCTCACCTCCTCCTTCTCTCCTCCTCCTCCTCCTCCCCTCCTCCCTCCATCTTCCTCCACCTCCTCTCCTCTTCCCCTCCCTCCTCTCCTCCTTCCCCTCATCCCTCTCTCTCCTCCTCGTCATCCCTTCTCCCCCTTCCTCCTCCTTCTCCTCGTCCTCCTCCTCCTCCCCACGCGTTGCATCATGGGAAATGTCCCATAATGCACCGCGCGGGACCCTCGTGACGTCACACCTGACGGCACGAGGGTCCCGCGCGGTGCATTATGGGACATTTCCCATAATGCACCCCGCGGAATTACGCCGACGGCGACGCCAACGGCGACGGCGACGGCGACGCCGCTCAAGCTGGAAACAGGCGCCTAATAAGAGCTGCGTTCTAAAAAATGTGGACCTAATTTCGAATAACTGTACTTATTTATCTTTCGGCCCTCAAGACTGCAACAGATCCCCGATCCGCCCCTCTGGCCAAAAAGGTTCGGAGACCCCTGGTCTAATGAATTTTACAAAGGAGCACCCATTTTGTTATACCAGTCAGCACCCCGATTTGAAAGGCCGCACTGCTCACGGACTGCACTGAACAGACTCGACTAAGTGCACGCTCATGTAGCGATCGTGTTGGCGTTAAACCTGTTCCGAGGGACCAAGGTCAATGCCACCGCTATCTTTTTTTTTCTTTTTCCTTTTTTTCTCTTCTGGCGGAAGAGGAGCAAAAACTGACTAATCGCGCAGGTGCGCGACCACAAAAATACGAAAGCAGCGAAAGGGGAACCTGCGCTGTGACGGGAATAGCGGGCTTAACGAATATTTTCCTGCAGTCCGTGGTAAGTTGCTTTTTAAGAATGTAATTTCTTAAAATTCTATTTAGTTCGAGAAAAGAAGTATTTACTTTACGGTTGCAAATACGAAAAGAAGAAAGTAATATGTGTTTCTGCTACAGTTCCTCTTGCCGTTACCTTTTTGTTATTCTTTCACTGACATCGTATATGACATGAATATTTAAAAAAATAAATATTGTAGACCAATCTAACAGCACAGGTTTATTCCACGGGGTAATATACGGGCATCCACCTCGCGCTTTAAACACGTACTGTACTTCTAGAGATCTAGACTGACGTATATTGTTTCTTTTTCGGGCGAATCGTTTATTGATCTTGTCGAACATGGGATCAACTGGCACTGTTGATGCAACGACTGTGAAAGCGCCATTAACCCCGAAATTTCTATTTCCTCACCGCTACTACTCAGCAAAAAATAAAAAATACAAAAAGAAAACAACATAACATTTGGAGAAAGCCAAACAACAAATCGCCGTTATCTCTATTTTTGAACGTTGTAGTCATTATATGAATTTCCTTTGGTATTCATTATCTACGATTTACTGCGCGTGCTCTCGTTCAGCAGTGGGTCGTTGCTCATGCATCGCTCCACGGCTCAGGCGACAAAAAGAGCTATGGCTCTTCAACGACGAAGGGGGTCAGAAAGGCGGTTCTTGTTGTTCCGACCATCGCTTCATAAAACCAAGCTGACTAAGATTGCTTTTACGAAGGAGTGGACAGGTAAAGCGCCACTATAAAACATTTCTTCGCGTCCTCGTTTTTGTGGCGGTGACCAACTCCAGATAGCGCAGTTCTTTGTGTCTAAATTTGGCTTTTGTTTGAATATTTGTGGCCCTAAATAGCCCGAAGAAGCCAAGGCAGAGCGAGACGCGACCATCTTCGGCCAGATACTGGGTCTCTTGGCCCGGATCGGCCGAACGAATGCTAAAATTAGGCTTCCCTGCTGGTTGTTAGGTTTTTCATTGTATGCTTCGCTGCTGGTTCTTCGGATCATATGTGGCATCTTTGGCTCAGGTTTTGCACTTTGGCCGTTATGTGTCGAGCCAAAGAAAAGTCAGATAAACGCAAGAAGTACTCTGGCCCTTACTGACGCCTTGGAGCGAAATATTGTTAGGCCCTTGGGATTGCTAAGCTTGTGCCAAGTTGGGTGTTTCTCGGGCATGCTTGCCTGGGCAAAAATGTCTGTTGTAATGGTGTTGGCTGGTGCTCTGGCAATCTGCGGCAACGTTGGCAGCGCCGCCGCGAACTCACGGGTTATTTTAGCAACAGCATATGAAACTTCATCCCTTTATTTTCGATCAAACTCCTCGACTCCTGTCATCATTAAATGCAAGTATAGTCACCACTTTATGCAGCATTGTAAAGATAAGAGTTTAGTAGCCGTTCGGCACTGTCTAAATTGTCACTCTACAGAGGGTAAGTGAGATGTATCATATTCAGAGTGAACATGCCTTTCGCACTGCAGGCATTAATAGCTTTTCACAACAATTAAATTTAAGTGCTTTTCTGGTCTGTACCCCCCCCCCCTTCCAAACCCACCCAAGACACTCTTGCGAAATCGCTTGGGCAAGTTTGGAGCCACACGTGCATCTTTTCTTATTCATTTTGATGCGCCCCCACCCCCCACTTCCCTCCCACACACACAAACAAAATATTTGCTTAGCAGGACCTCAGTCAATCAGACCGGACGGCCAGAGTTGTGGAGAGCACGATGGAAGTCTTGCCACAGCTGTTCCTGGTCAAATACACCTGCGGCAAATGCAACTACGACCAGGGTCCCTTCGTCCAGTCCGAAAACCAGGAGTTTAAGTCGGGGTCCTGCCCCGAGTGCCGAAGCCTAGGCCCCTTCAAGATCAAAATAAAGCAGGTGAGAGGGTACGCAGTCTGCAAAACACTGCCATCGCGTTTATAGGACCGATTTGCCACTATTTACGAAGTGCAGTCGAACGCCACTGCTTATACTAGTCTATTGCAACATTAGGTAAGCAGTAGATGATCCATTTCCGGCACGACATCGTTGCCTTCCGGCGCTGTATGGCTTCGTGTGCGACGACATGTTACCAAAGGCAGAAAGCTAGCACCGGAGGCGGAATATTCAGTGTTGATGATATGTTACAACGGACAATACCTTCCACCAAAACGTTTAACTCTAAGACCCCTTACAAAACAGAGTGCACAGTCCACAGGAGGCCCCATACAAAGCCAACCTTGATACCCCCCACCTTTGGACCAGTATTACCTGGCGGCGATTATTGACGAGTGTTATGCAGCAGCATAAAGCGGATATAACAAAGATCCCCTTCACGCGGTTTGTGGGCGTCAGTCTGTCGAAAACTTTAAGTAACGCAGGTCATGTCGGGAAGATGGTGGGAGTAAAATGGTATCTACGCCAGAACAAATTGACCTTCATTTGGAATAGAGCGCAACTCGCACTCCATTTCAGGTGGAAGTCAATTTATCATTGCGCATATCATCCCTTACCTGGGGAATTTCTCTAAAATCTTTATATAATATGGTTTCTGAGCAGTCATTTCTTACTTGGCAGTGTTGTCCGGGATGCCGCCAAGCCGACACAAGCTGGGCGACACTTCGTCCAGATTTCGTCTCGCGGGTTGCCAAGAACTACCCCAGCGAATGCTTCCCAAGATGTGAATACAACACCAGGTTCAATCGAACCAGTGCGTTCCAAATGTCAGAACCGACGTATTGGAGAACATATTTTCGCTCAACGGCTTGCGGTGGTGAGCCTGACAGATTATGCAAACTAAAGTCAAAAGTGTATGAAAACTCTTGTACAAATTCTCCAAATACACCTCTTATAGCTGGTACGTTCCACAGCCCATGGCAGCATATGAAGTACAACTCAATATTTTACGCGGCGCAAAAAGCACCAAAAAGGAATCATTGTCCCGCTCATTTATATGATTTGTTACTTTCATACAAAAAAACGACTTGTCTAAGAGTTGAGGAGCTCTTTAATGATGAAGGATTAGCGGATAAAAAACTAAAAGTATATTTTGTTAATGAGTACCCTTGTATTATGGTAACGTTAAAAGAGTTCAACAACGTTGCCGAGGATCCAACTAGATTGTACGAAATTGCTATGGCCTATTTTGTTGCTGTGACTAACAAGATCGCTCATTCGGATAATATTCCCATTGAATTAGTATTTCGAGCGAGTTTTGGGCATAATACTCCAAGTGTCACCAAAACGAGAAGAAGCTTTAGGATTAATACTGGAGTTGTACCAGAAATATATACAGAAGTGCTGGTTAAAGGTTTAGTTAAGTTAAATGATGAGTTTTTAGTGCCGCTCTTGAATTCAGCATTTCGAATAAATTTAAGTGCAGCGGACATTAAGACTCTTAATGAAGGAATCGCGAGATATAATGATCACCAAATTGACGAAAAAAGTCCACAATCAGTCAGTACATGGTCAGAAAATGAAGCCCTATTTAATGTACTAATTAAAATTGGGCATTCTAAGGGCGGAAAAGTATTTGATCGAATTATGAAAAAAGAAGTTATGTCGAATTACTTACAAATTACGTGTGTGAAGAATTAGACCAGTCGGAACCACACCTTGCTGACCCCCTGATAAAGATGTTGAAAAGATTATCATATTCTGAACAAGCAGTTTTCCACATGACTGACGATGACTACAAGTATAACGTCGCTGCGCGAGTTTTCAAAAAACGAGAACGGAAAATTAAAAGAGGACTTAGTATTCTGGCGTATTATGCAAGAAGTTGCATTAGCCTTGGATGTAAAACATGTACACGAATTGTATGAAGCCGTAAAAGCCCGTAAGCTAAATGGTCTATACGGCAGTCTTGAGAAAGCAAACTTAGAATTCATCAGAAGCAGTGCCTATCAAGGCGCTCAGGATGGGTGCGGAAGTGATAGCGATTGCGAAGTACGTAGTCTGCCGGTTTTTTATTGTAAGAAAATCATAGTCGCTACTGGCATGAGGGCAATTAATTTAGCTCACTATTTGTCTTTATACCGCTCAAGACAGTTGGGTTTTGAGCATCAAACTGATACCGAGAAAATGTATTTTGAAACAAACGACGCAGTCAAGACAGTAAGTGATACTTTTTCCTCCGTAGATTTACCTAATAACTCGCAGCAACATAATGGCAAAGCAACAATAAGATACGTTGATTTGAACTACTGCGCTGCTTCTGGTCCTGAGCAGATAAGTCTGAGAGATATTTTAAAACAAACATCCCAACACGATATCGTTGTTTTGGATTACACAAGCTCTGATACCGAAAGAATAAATACGTCCGTGAACTTATTTATTTCGAAAGTAGATGTAATAATATTGGTAAGTAGTGGGCTAAAAAACGAGCAACTTGGGTCTGACATGAACCCTTATGGAACTATTAGAATTGTGGCCAAAACTCGTGGTATTCTCAATGCACTATATTCTGAATTGAGAAATGTATTAGAACTGGGCCAAGAGCTATTGCCAAAGGAGTTGCATCGCATAAGGAGAGCCTACAAGAATGTCGGAGCTGTCGTGACAAATGAGGCAATTTTTAAACATATACACTCGTATAGGCAGGTAGGGGACGTGTACCACGACAGAAAGTATAACCGTAAAACAAAATGTATTAAAAAAGTGGTGGACATCAATACAGCTTATCATTGATTTGTTTATTTATTACCTAGCGCCTCTATACAAAAAAGACAGGAGCCCAGGTAGCACGCCAAAGAAATGCTCAACTTGGCAGAAACTTGGCAACCCCAATGGCATAAATTTGGCCTAACACGGTTTTGCTCCACGATGTTTGTTAGCGCCAAAGTACTTTGCTTCGGCGTTTTTATGGTTCTTCTTTGACTCGCCACATAATTGATGAAGTGCCAGACATGAGCCAATAGATGCCACGTAGGAACCGAAAAACCATAAGTGAGTCCTAAAATCTGGCCCTTTCTTTACAATTTAGGCCCTAAGTTACGACATGAAAACCAAACAACCAGAAGTGAGTTCTAACAGTGGAACTTGTTTCTCATGTGGACGTGTAGCAGATGACATCCAAGCTCCCAGCAATGAAGCCTAGCTTTTGCACTTGTTTTGCAAAATAAAGTCAGAACAAAGGCTGTCCAAACAAGGTAAAGTACTCTACCTTAACTTCTTCGGTCGTTTTAAACTCCTAAATTCCAAGACACGAAAAAAATTTGACCGCAAGAACTGTGCTACCATGGAAGATGGACTACTTATATACCACGCGCTATATTCACCATTTTCTCAAAAAAAACATGCAGTCAATTTACATATTCAAAAACGATTATTGCGTGTACACATATACTAATGGCAATTTTAACGAGAAATGTTCTTTGGCCAGGTGTTCAGCATTTTGTGAAGCGCAGATAAAAGCGTGGCTCTGAGGCTCGATACTCGTTGGTTGACGGGTGAGAGAGGAGGAGTGACGTGCTCGACTCTGATTGGTTGACGGGGAGGTTGTGTGACCAGATGGGTAGGTAGGGAGGAGCTCGACCACCTGTGCGCACTGAGGGAGAGGAACTCGATAGTATGGAAGGCATCGGAAGATCGCGAGGTTTAGAGCCCGATCAGCGGTAGTATCGCTTTATTCTAGAACAACTCTCAAGTGTACACATGGTATGCGATAACCTATTTGATGAAGAGCGCCTAGAACGTAGGTGTGTGGCCTCTGTAGACTCAGAGTATCACTAAACTTTTTTGATGTTAGAACGTTTCACGGATGCAATACAACTGCCTAAGAATTTGCCATACATTTTTTTACTAATAGAATACAAATGACGCACAGAGCGAATGTATATTCTTGACACTTTCTTTTATTTTACACGCGAGATCTTATGAACTGTATAAATCATCTGTTATGTTCTTGTATCGTTGTACTCCTGCTTATTGTCATCTAAGTAGGACTTCACTGCCACTTTTGCTCTTGCACTTTTACTGGTGTTTTAATTTATTGTGCCGCTTCTAAAATGAAATGTATCATGTTCCAACACAGATTTACATTGTTCTGACATACTTGTATATTTTCGCACGCACTGGTGTCAGCTGCTTTTGTTGTCTTTTTGTTCGGAAGTTTAATGCAGTTATTTTGTTTGCGGCATTGCATTCACGCAATAGCAAGTGACCGTGCGATTGTTTCTTGTACATAACATGTTTTCTGATATGCAATGTTTAATGTATTGGTTGTGATTGACTTGTGAAATAAAATGAAGGATATTACATTTCAATGGATGACTCTGACTAATCGAAAGGAAAAAGATGACGTTTCGCTATTCAATTTATCTAGACAAAATCATTTTTAATAAAGATATACACTCGAAAACCTTAAATATTGACATTCTAGATTTTTGTGATGCAATAAAGGTCAAGAAAATAGCCAAAATAAAAAACGAATGACAAATTATATTTTTGGAGTGAGTCAAAACCATACTTTTGGCATGTTTAAAGTTTTCTTTAGAAAAAAATTACAAGATACACAAAATAATATAAAAACTGCCTTTGGAGCTCAGTGCATGATTTGAATTCAAGTTCAGATAATATCTTACGTCATGTGGTATTGGTACTTTGCCATATTCTTGCTTTTAACATGTTCGGCCATGAGCGAAAGCCACGCAGGGCCATAAATTTATATTCAGCGGCTTAGGATGGCAAGATTGGATTGTTGACAAGCAAAAGTTTTTCGTAAAAAGCAAGTACAACCGTCCGGAATTCACGGTGTTGCCAATATATATGTATTCGCTGGGCGAAAGAGTCACTCATATTCGCTACTAAAATTTATCTGATGACAAATATTAAGTACTAATTTTCGGCTGTAAACTGATGAAAAATGTAATGCCACCTGAAGTGACCATGAGGGAATAGAGCAGGCCTTCGTTGAAACTTACAGCACGCTCTTCGGCGATTCAGTAGACCTAGCCCCTTCCAAGACATGGAAGAGCTGGTAACATTCATATTAAAATAGCGCAAGAAAAGACAGGACAAGAAGACGAAGAAGCACACAGGAAAGCACTAACTGGCAACTAAAGTATTTTTGTCCCGTCTTTTTGCGCTATTTTAAATATGAATGTCAATTACCAACTTGACCAGCAGACCAAGCTTTTAAAATGCTCATAACATGTTTACAACGACTCTCTGATGAAATAAAAAATTGGCCAGAGGAAAACCTATCACAGTGACCGAAGTCGAAAAGCTGATAGACGAATTAGCTACAGCCAAGTTCCCTGGGCCGCACGGAGTGAGCGTTGAATTTACAACATTTAAAATCTATCTGCTTCTACTGAATGTGTTTCTGGAAGTATTCAAAGAGAATGCATTACGTCGATCGTCCTTCGAAGCACACATGGTACTCATTCCAATGTCGGAGGAGGAGTCTAAGCTAAGGGTACCGTCCAATCGGGCTATGTAACGTGAACAGCACAATTTTTTCTAGTTTTAACTAGAGGCTTACAAAGTGTAATAAGGGAACTCGTAGGAGAGCACCAGACATGCACGATGAAGGTAGCGCCATCCAAACTAGTGTGCACGTTGCTGGAAGTATGCTAGTTTGCTTTTGTTAATGGGACTTTTTTTAGAGTGATCGGCCAAGGAGTAATTCCGCAGATTGAATTGGAGCAAGGTTTGACCGGGTCAACCATGCACTACATTTTCGGATTTTGTTTTATGTAAATGCTGAAAAGGTTACTGCACATTTTCCGCATGTTTCATGCTGGATATGTAACAAGTTTGATAATTAACATCAGCGTTACGCGCTGCACTTCTGTACGTTCCTCTGTTACACAGGCGTACGCAAATGATGTTGCTGTAATTTGCGAAAACAAAAGGAGCGTCACAAGGGATGTATCCCTTGTGAACACATTTTGTGAGGTCAGTGGAGCTTTAGTTACCAGAGACAAGTACGGCGGGGTATGACATGGTGTGTGGGCCACAGCGCCCTGAGATTATAGGCGAGTACTGTGAACCTGCACGCCCTCCAAATACCTGGCAGTACCGTTACAGCATTTTAGGAACAGCAAAAGGTACTGGTCGAGAGTCGCGACCGATCTGGACGGGTGGGCTCTACGATGGAAGCACCGAGACTTGTGCATTCTTACGTGAGTGAGAGCATTCAATACCACCGCCGTACGGCAAGTTCATATCATTTCCATCGAATGACATTATGAGATCGGCGAATTAGCTCGCAATCCTGACTACCAGCGTCGCATTGGCGCGAGCTGATTCACAGATCACTCAACTTCATTCGATGAGAACGACATCAACATTGCCGTGCGGCAGGGTTATAGCATGTTTTTGATCGCCAAACTGTGGTACCTTCAGGCTTTGCACTGTGCACGTGCTAACATGAACAATATTTATAGTATAGGGTGGTTCCAGTCACCTGGCTCGATCTAAAATGGACCATAAAAATCGACGCCGGCACGTAACAATCTAAACTTTTCGTCAAAGCTGAAATTCACCGGTCGGTTTTTTCTTGTAAAATTACAAAGCGTAGCTTTCTTTCTGTAAAAAATAGGGCCCAGAAACTTGCCAGGGTCTACGGCGGGCAGCAACGCAGACGACAGGGGTCCAGTAGCAGGGTGTGTTTGGCGTTCGTATTGATAGATGGCGCTACCTCCTTATCGCGACGGCTCGCGGCCACCGTGGTTTATTAAAATAGATATAATATTTTTGAAATGCACCCTCGCTTAAAAAATAAATGCGAACAATAAAAGCAAAACTTAAAGTAAAAAAAACCGCGTTTGCATAACGGCGGCGCTTTTGCTGCCAACGGATTTCGTCTGCGTTTCGTCTGCTATCTTTCGCTGGTCGGCTGCACCTTCAGACGCTGCTCCCTTCGCCATCTATCAATACGAACGCCAAACACATCCCGCTACTGAACACTGTCGTCTGGGTCGCGCCCGCCGTAGATCCGGGCAAGTTTCTTGGCCCTATCTTTTACTAAAAGAGATCTATAGCTACGCTTTGTAATTTTACAAGAAAAAACCTACCTGTGAAATACACCTATGACGAAAAGTTTAGATGGCTACGTGCAGGCGTCGATTTTTACAGTCCATTTTAGATCGAGCCTGGTAACTTGGACCACCCTATATATTGGCAGTTTTTATTTCGATGTCGGCTGGGGAGCCAATGAGAACGAACTGCCCTCTCCGACGTGTGAAGCAGGGAGTTCTAGACCTGTCCCATTTGTTTTCGCGCCAGCTGGTGTCGATGTTTCTTGTTTGTTTGTTTTTTTGCTTGTTTTTAAAGAGATACTAAAGCGATAGCTTTACGGGCGACACTTTGCAGAGATTTCGAGCTCGTGGGCTGTCGTTGACGCTATTGAAAAACCCCTCTCACCCTTCTTGGTACGAGGAGAGGGAGATCGGGGCAGAATGGCACGACAAAGAGAGAATCTCCGTTTCATCTGCTTCAAACGGTTGTTTCCAAACACTCCTCGCGTTATGCGAAATCCCACTTTGGCGGAATCCCGTTGGTACGCGTAATGTTGGATGGTTTTAGGAAGTTCCACCGCGCTTACTCACTTACTTCACGGGTCACCGAGCACCAGAGTCGGTCGTCAGTGGCATGCACGACGCAAACCACGACGGCTATGAGAATTAACCACGTCGGACCTCCGTCCTCAGGTACGTGACGGCACCTTTCACCCGCAATGCGCGACCGTGCTAAAGCTATCGCCTTTGTTTGTTCGAACATTGTGGGTGGAAAATGCGGCTTTTTCGTAGCATCACAGCGCACTGCACACATCAAAGAGTCTGAGTTTCACGAGGAAGTTGTGTACATAATAAATTTCTTTCGGCTAGGTTTTCACGTAAATATTTGTCTAAAATTAGCAGAAAAAAAAGAAAAAAAAAGCTGCCACGTGATTTTGTTGAAACTTGTTTCACGTATTTTTATTTTCTGCGTTTCAGGACGAGAATGTTTTTTGACGAGTAAAGCGAATGATCGTGCCACCTTCGGCAGAGTCCTTCTTACGGAGCCGGCTGTAAAAAGGACTTTGCGACGGCGTGAGCGTAGAAAAAAATTTCCCGCTACATTTTTCGTAAAAATTAATGCCACGTGACCTGCCGTCACAGGACCAACAGATAAATTCAGGTTCCCCTCTAAATGTAGGAGAATAATTTACGTCACGTGATCTCTGCACCAATTCAGTTTCCCCGCTTAATTTGGCAAGAAAACACATCTCAACCTTAAACTAATTTATTCATCAGGAACGTACCAACGCAACGTTATTTCAATATCAGATCGCCTTTGACGCACGATCGGCACGATGGCAATCGATCGTCATCGTCATATCGTCGAGTAAGTATCACGTCGTGTGACCGTCGCGCAATCGTTTTACACTGCACAGTTCTACCCTTCCTGTAAATGCGTGGCTAGTTGATAAGGGGAGGGGATCTTTGTGCCTTGGACGTTCAACTCTTTGTTGTGCAAGTAACCAGAAACGGTCGATCAGGCTTTATTTTTTGTTGGGATGCCCAATTCTAGGACGTGCTACAGCAAACGTTGGAAATATTGCAAACGACTACAAAAAGTGTGCTGCTATTGACGGCGGTAGCTGCTGCGTTGTGGAAAGGCATGTTGAAGGAGATTTGCTTTCAGCCAGCGTGCTGTACGATGTTTGCCATGGGTTCTTTACATTCCGTGGTGTAGGACACGTGTGTGTGGAGATGTGTGCTCTGCTGAAACGATTGTGCGGGATTTGTGATGTAATAAATAAAACACAAAAACATGCTTTTTTTTAGGGGGGGGGGAGACTGGACAAAGCTGTGCGCCCAAATTTATAGAAAAAAATGAAAGCCGTTTACAACTTCCTGTAACGCCGAATTGGAGCGCAGCTCTTGAGGAGGAGGAGGAGGGAAGATACTCAGGGAGGGTAAACCCCTCCTCCTCTTCCTCCTTCTCCCCACATTCTTCAATGTCCTTTGGGGGGGGGGGTTACATGACGTGGTGGTCACGTGACCTCGGGGGGGGGGTCACGTGACCTCGAGGGGGGAGGTCACGTGACCTCAACATGCACCGCGCGGTTACGCCGACGGCGACGCGGACGGCGACGGCGACGCCGACGCCGCTCAAGCCAGGAACGGGCGCCTAAGAGCTGCGCTCTAAAAATAAAAATAAATACTCGGCTGAAGAAATAACGTCCGATTCTGCATGTCACAAAATGTGATACCTCCCAACATCTGCCTCTATCACCCATGTCAGACGGACAGCTTAAGCTTCTTTACTAGAAAGGACCATTTGTGCCACACGGCACCGTTAACGCACCAACTAAAGCGTCGTTTCTGAGAAAGGAGCTCGCTAGCGTCCTTAAGTACAAAGGAAGTACTCTCAACAGTAGGCGCTAAATGCATTGGAGTCGAGCTAGCGCATCATTTTGTCTTCCTGACGTTATAACTTTGAAAGACCGACCTTGGCATGGGTTTTTTATGCGTTGGCCGAGGGCATTTCACTAATGAAAGACTTCCCTTGACAATGAAGGGGTATTCACGCGGGGGATGCTTTTCGGGGAGGGATGTGCGGGACGTCAGTGATCGGCCGAACCAGCGGGGAGTCCCACCCCGAGGAAGCATTCGCACGAACGGCGGGGAGCCCAGAAGGATGTCAGTGTTATCAGACGCATTAGAGGTCGCACTCTCGACGACAGAGCCCGGTGCGCGGCGACGAGAGTAGAAAATGGAAGTGTACATGAAACGGGGATACGCGATTATGGCAGCAGCGCTGTTAGATGCAGAACATGACGAACTGCTTTCTGCTAAAACGAAGATGCTTCTTGAATCGGTGGATGCAACACAAACGATGTGGAATCAAAAGCCATTTGTTTGAGGAGCCACTTGAGGACGGCGTTGACGAATATCGAATACCCCTTCGGGTGCCTCGGACGATACGATTATGGCAGCAGTGCTGTTAGATGCAGAACATGACGAACTTCTTTCTGCTAAAACAAAGATGCTTCTTGAATCGGTGGATGAAACAAAAAATATCTGGAATCAAGAGCCATTCGTTAGAGGAGCCACTTGAGGACGACGTTAACGAACATCGAATACCCCTTCGGGTGCCTCGGACGATACGATTATGGCACCAGTGCTGTTAGATGCAGAACATGATGAACTTCTTTCTGCTAAAACAAAGATGCTTCTTGAATCGGTGGATGAAACAAAAAATATCTGGAATCAAGAGCCATTCGTTAGAGGAGCCACTTGAGGACGACGTTAACGAATATCGAATACCCCTTCGGGTGCCTCGGACGATACGATTATGGCAGCAGTGCTGTTAGATGCAGAACATGACGAACTTCTTTCTGCTAAAACAAAGATGCTTCTTGAATCGGTGGATGAAACAAAAAATATGTGGAATCAAAAGCCATTTGTTTGAGGAGCCACTTGAGGACGACGTTGACGAATATCGAATACCCCTTCGGGTGCCTCGGACGATACGATTATGGCAGCAGTGCTGTTAGATGCAGAACATGACGAACTTCTTTCTGCTAAAACAAAGATGCTTCTTGAATGGGTGGATGCAACACAAAGGATGTGGAATCAAAAGCCATTTGTTTGAGGAGCCACTTGAGGACGACGTTGACGAATATCGAATACCCCTTCGGGTGCCTCGGACGATACGATTATGGCAGCAGTGCTGTTAGATGCAGAACATGACGAAATTCTTTCTGCTAAAACAAAGATGCTTCTTGAATCGGTGGATTCAACACAAAGGATGTGGAATGAAAAGCCATTTGTTTGAGGAGCCACTTGAGGACGGCGTTGACGAATATCGAATACCCCTTCGGGTGCCTCGGACGATACGATTATGGCAGAAGTGCTGTTAGATGCAGAACATGACGAACTTCTTTCTGCTAAAACAAAGATGCTTCTTGAATCGGTGGATTCAACACAAAGGATGTGGAATCAAAAGCCATTTGTTTGAGGAGCCACTTGAGGACGACGTTGACGAATATCGAATACCCCTTCGGGTGCCTCGGACGATACGATTATGGCAGAAGTGCTGTTAGATGCAGAACATGACGAACTTCTTTCTGCTAAAACAAAGATGCTTCTTGAATGGGTGGATGCAACACAAAGGATGTGGAATCAAAAGCCATTTGTTTGAGAAGCCACTTGAGGACGACATTGACGAATATCGAATAGCCCTTCGGGTGCCTCGGACGATACGATTATGGCAGAAGTGCTGTTAGATGCAGAACATGACGAACTTCTTTCTGCTAAAACAAAGATGCTTCTTGAATGGGTGGATGCAACACAAAGGATGTGGAATCAAAAGCCATTTGTTTGAGGAGCCACTTGAGGACGGCGTTGACGAATATCGAATACCCCTTCGGGTGCCTCAGACGATACGATTATGGCAGCAGTGCTGTTCGATGCAGAACATGACGAAATTCTTTCTGCTAAAACAAAGATGCTTCTTGAATCGGTGGATTCAACACAAAGGATGTGGAATCAAAAGCCATTTGTTTGAGGAGCCACTTGAGGATGGCGTTGACGAATATCGAATACCCCTTCGGGTGCCTCAGTACGATACGATTATGGCAGAAGTGCTGTTAGATGCAGAACATGACGAACTTCTTTCTGCTAAAACAAAGATGCTTCTTGAATGGGTGGATTCAACACAAAGGATGTGGAATCACAAGCCATTTGTTTGAGGAGCCACTTGAGGATGGCATTGACGAATATCGAATACCCCTTCGGGTGCCTCGGACGATACGATTATGGCAGAAGTACTGTTAGATGCAGAACATGACGAACTTCTTTCTGCTAAAACAAAGATGCTTCTTGAATGGGTGGATGCAACACAAAGGATGTGGAATCAAAAGCCATTTGTTTGAGAAGCCACTTGAGGACGACGTTGACGAAATATCGAATAGCCCTTCGGGTGCCTCAGACGATACGATTATGGCAGCAGTGCTGTTAGATGCAGAACATGACGAACTTCTTTCTGCTAAAACAAAGATGCTTCTTGAATGGGTGGATGCAACACAAAGGATGTGGAATCAAAAGCCATTTGTTTGAGGAGCCACTTGAAGACGGCGTTGACGAATATCGAATACCCCTTCGGGTGCCTCAGATGATACGATTATAGCAGCAGTGCTGTTAGATGCAGAACATGACGAACATTCTTTCAATGCTAAAACAAAGATGCTTCTTGAATCGGTGGATTCAACACAAAGGATGTGGAATCAAAAGCCATTTGTTTGAGGAAGCCACTTGAGGACGGCGTTGACGAATATCGAATACCCCTTCAGGGTGCCTCGGACGATACGATTATGGCAGCAGTGCTGTTCAGATGCAGAACATGACGAATTTCTTTCGTGCTAAAACAAAGATGCTTCTTGAATGGGTGGATGCAACACAAAGGATGTGGAATCAAAAGCCATTTGTTTGAGGAGCCACTTGAGGACGGCGTTGACGAATATCGAATACCCCTTCGGGTGCCTCGGACGATACGATTATGGCAGCAGTGCTGTTAGATGCAGAACATGACGAACTTCTTTCTGCTAAAACAAAGATGCTTCTTGAATCGGTGGATTCAACACAAAGGATGTGGAATCAAAAGCCATTTGTTTGAGGAGCCACTTGAGGACGGCGTTGACGAATATCGAATACCCCTTCGGGTGCCTCGGACGATACGATTATGGCAGAAGTGCTGTTAGATGCAGAACATGACGAACTTCTTTCTGCTAAAACAAAGATGCTTCTTGAATGGGTGGATTCAACACAAAGGATGTGGAATCAAAAGCCATTTGTTTGAGGAGCCACTTGAGGACGGCGTTGACGAATATCGAATACCCCTTCGGGTGCCTCGGACGATACGATTATGGCAGAAGTGCTGTTAGATGCAGAACATGACGAACTTCTTTGTGCTAAAACAAAGATGCTTCTTGAATGGGTGGATTCAACACAAAGGATGTGGAATCACAAGCCATTTGTTTGAG
The DNA here is from genome assembly GCA_037355805.1 of Ixodes ricinus. Taxonomy (NCBI): domain Eukaryota; kingdom Metazoa; phylum Arthropoda; class Arachnida; order Ixodida; family Ixodidae; genus Ixodes; species Ixodes ricinus. The sequence continues at coordinate 77,622 of JAZHYW010008333.1, forward strand.
GAGCCACTTGAGGACGGCGTTGACGAATATCGAATACCCCTTCGGGTGCCTCGGACGATACGATTATGGCAGAAGTGCTGTTAGATGCAGAACATGACGAACTTCTTTCTGCTAAAACAAAGATGCTTCTTGAATGGGTGGATGCAACAGAAAGGATGTGGAATCAAAAGCCATTTGTTTGAGGAGCCACTTGAGGACGGCGTTGACGAATATCGAATACCCCTTCGGGTGCCTCGGACGATACGATTATGGCAGAAGTGCTGTTAGATGCAGAACATGACGAACTTCTTTCTGCTAAAACAAAGATGCTTCTTGAATGGGTGGATTCAACACAAGGGATGTGGAATCAAAAGCCATTTGTTTGAGGAGCCACTTGAGGACGGCGTTGACGAATATCGAATACCCCTTCGGGTGCCTCGGACGATACGATTATGGCAGAAGTGCTGTTAGATGCAGAACATGACGAACTTCTTTCTGCTAAAACAAAGATGCTTCTTGAATGGGTGGATGCAACACAAAGGATGTGGAATCAAAAGCCATTTGTTTGAGGAGCCACTTGAGGACGGCGTTGACGAATATCGAATACCCCTTCGGGTGCCTCGGACGATACGATTATGGCAGAAGTGCTGTTAGATGCAGAACATGACGAACTTCTTTCTGCTAAAACAAAGATGCTTCATGAATCGGTGGATTCAACACAAAGGATGTGGAATCAAAAGCCATTTGTTTGAGGAGCCACTTGACGAGACGGCGTTGACGAATATCGAATACGACCCTTCGGGTGCCTCGGACGATACGATTATGGCAGAAGTGCTGTTGAGATGCAGAACATGACGAACTTCTTTTCTGCTAAAACAAAGATGCTTCTTGAATGGAGTAGATGCAATACAGAGGATGTGGAATCTAAAACTATTTGTGTGATGGGTGGCTTGAGGACGACATTGACGAGCATCGAAGACTCCTTCGGGTGCGTCGGACGACATGCGCAACAACGCAAGCCACAGCGAGTTAGGCGATCCCGATGCCACCGCCGGAATCTGGATGAACAAAATCTGTAAACTTGCCAAACACGCGAACAAACTACCGCCAATTGCAAAGATATTCAATGCCAAGGAGGAGGTCGTTTGTGTAGTCCGAGCAAAAGCTCCTTCACTCCCCGGGGATGCATACGTCAGCGCGGCTCCGAGCAAAAGCGTGACGTTCCTACCACGTGATGCGCATCCCGGGGAACGAAGAGTCAAAATTAGATTCACCAACTCGCTTGCGCGTTTACTCTTGTTCGAGGTATTGATGGCATGAAGCACTAAACTCACGTCTAAATAAAGCGGTAACTTTAACTCTAAAAATATAAATACCATAGTAATAATTCAGGTTGAAGTAAGCAAGCAAGAGTCGATAGCACACTGTCAAGTTAGTAAACTCTCGTTTTTGCCAGTGTCTGACCATGGAACGAAAGGCTCTTATAAGGTTTTAAGCGAATATAAAGAAAAAAAAAATTAGTTTCACTTTTGGTTTTATATTTTTGTGGACTGACCCCAAAGCAATTAATATCAGTGGTAAATAGCCTTTTGCCGGTCGTGTGACAGCAGCTTCTTTAGCTAAATTTCCTTTAACGGAAAGGATATGGAAAAGAAGCTTTAGGGCGTCGTCTGGCAGTTGTATATAAAAGCTTTCAGGCTGTATGTTTAGAGTTACCCTAGTTTTTAACAAAAATAGAACTTGCGATAAGGTGTTTTTTTTCTTTTTTAGCCTGAGTCTAAGTTTTAAGCTGCTTCCTGGACCGCTAGAAAAAAAAACCAAATTGATTCATTATTTAGATACTTAACTAGAAAGATTCGATTCACTTTCTAGATTTTCACACTTTGTGAAATAAGGGGGTCAGAGAACTGACTCTCGGCCTCAGAAATGTTAATTAAAATTTACAATGGACTCCACGGCCGAGAAATGTCATCTTTGTGCACGGCTCCAAACCGAAACGAACTCGGCGAAGAGCGCCGTGACGCACATCGCTCCTCTCGGCGCCGGCTCAGCAACCCACGTACACGCGCCGCAGGTGACGTGACTAGTGCGACGCAGGTGCAGAGCGGCGGGACGGCCGTCATGGAAGCACTCCGCCAGCATAGTTTCAGTTTGATGCCGTGTTCAAGGATGCCACTTCTTATCCCGTACTGCCCACCTGCCCACTACGAATTCTTTATCTAATTTTACGTCACTTGGTTATAGACTATATTGAGGTCGAGCGTCAATGTTTCAAACAGCATTATGCCTCAAAAATGGAGATAAAAAACATCTAACAAGTTACTTAAAAATCTCTAGTTAAGTAAATGGGTGATTAACCCATTTCGCCTCTTTTCTATCGGCTCACATGGCGCCCCATCTTTCCCCAGGGATCTTTTGAAAAATGTATATGATATTTTTAAGAACAAGAAAACTAGGTTTGCTTCT